>MU405537.1:0-10016 GCA_022836615.1 Annulohypoxylon bovei var. microspora | reverse complement strand
ATTTATATGATTTAATTAAAGTGTTTTTAAAAAAAAACAACGATTTATTATTACCCTACTAACCTTTTAATTATAAAATAAACTTAAAAAAAAACATTAATTTTATTAAATTATATTTTTTTTATAATATAAATATAAAGTATTTATAAGCTTTAAAAGAATATTTATTAAACCATTTACGTAAAAAATAAATCGTATTTAATATAATTAAATATAAATCTTTTATTTTTTTCATAAAAAAGCCGGAAAATAACTTAAAGTTTTATATTAATTATTAAAAATTAAACGTCCGCATTAAAAAAAATTATTACCTTTTCCTTTTAATTAATAAAACATTAAAAAAGATTTTTAAAATTAAAATCTTTACAAAACTTAATATTTATTAAGTTTTCTATTATATTAAAATAAACCTTATTTTAAAAAACTTTATTACTTTTTAAACCCATTTCGAATTATATAAATATTATGTGCTTCCTTTTAAGTTAAATAATAAGTTTAATGTGTTTTAAAAGTATATTAATTAAGCTTTTTTCTTATTTCTTAACGATTTTTATATGGTGTATATAAATAATATCTTAATTTATTTAAAAGATTTATTTTTTTATAAACACCACATATAATAAATATTAAAACGTTTATATTTCGTTAGCTTATAAATTAATATTTAAAAAAATAAATTTTCGGTTATAAAAATTAAGTTCTTAAGGTTTATTATTTTTACCTTTAATGTGGTTATTAATTAAAATAAAATCAAGGCGGTTTAAAATTAAAAAACATTTATTTAAGTTTAAAAACTTTAATCATTTTTAAGCTTTTATAATTTTTATTAATAATTCGTATTAAAATATAATTAAATCATAAAACCTTTACATTTTTTTATTATTACTTTACATTAAATTTAAATTAATAAATATATTAAAGTGTTTAAAATGTTAAAAATAACCTTAATTACTTTTTTAATTTTAAAATATTTTTATAAAAATCAAAAAGTTAAATTGGAAATTAACGTTTTTAATGGGGTGATTTTCGAAGCTTTTTTATAATTAAATGAATTAAAGGATTAATATTTAATAACTTTTTTTTTTAAGATAATAATTTTTTTAAAATATAATTATTTCATTTATAATAAAAAACTTTTCATTATTATAATAATAACGAAACTTTAAAAACATATGTTTATTTTATTAAATAATAAATTTAATATATTTATAAACCATTAAACGTTATAATACTTTGTTATTAAAAAATATTAAACTTTTATTAAGTTAATTAAAATAAACATTTATTTTAATTTAATTATAAATTATATTATCGCTTAAAAAAAGAAAATGTAATAATTAACACTTTATTTTAAAAAGTGGTTAACTTAATTATTTAAAAAGTAATTAAAAAGTATAATTAATTTATTACTTTATTACTTTTTTTAATATTCCATAATAAAATAAATCCCCCATAACCTTTAATTAATAAACCTTTAATAAACCTATTATCTTTTAATCTTTAATACATTTTAATTATAATAAAAATTTCCGAAGAAAAATTATTTTAAGGTATTAAATTAATTAACATTATTTTAATAATTAATTAAAATATTATTAAATTAAAAGCGTAGCGTGAACAAGTTAAAAAAAGAAAAAATAAATACGCTTTATAAAATAAATTATTACTTTTAAAAGAAAAATTAATAATCTTAAATAATAAAAAACTTCACATTAAATTATATAATAAGTTCCACCGTTTTTTAAATTAAACGTATTTAAATTAAAATAAAATATATATAATAATGTTAAAAAAATATTTATAACTTAGTATGAAAACGTTTATAAACCGTTATTACGTTTATTATAAATAATATTAAAGAAATTAAAACTTTAAGGTTAAATTAATAAACTTATTTTAATTATTCTTTATTAATAAACAAATATAATAATATATTTTAATAAATTTTAAATTTATATCTTTTAATTATGAAAAATTTAATTTAATTTTAATAATTATTAATTAATTAAATAAAAAACCTTTTTTATTATTTATATGTAAAATTTATATTATTATATAACTTGTAAACTTATATTATAAATATATTTAATATATTTATAAGATTTTTAAAACAATTATATTTAATAAAAGTCTTTAATTTATAATTGTTTTTTTAAATAAATTAATTAAATTTATTAAAATAAACCTTCATAAATTAATAATGGAATATTTGTAATTTAATAATTAAATAAAAATTCTTAATTAATTTATTTAAATGAAATTATAACCTTTTATAAATCATTTTTAAAATAATTAATTAAAAATATTACCTTGTTTAAATTTCGTATATGTCATTTAACCACACTTAAACACAAAGCTTTCCCTTATAAAAATAAAAATAAAATTCGTTTTAAAAATAATCTTTAATTAATAAACTTGTATTTGTAAGTTTAAGATTTTTTAAAAAAAATTTAATTATATTATTATTTAATTATTAATAAAACGTTAAGCCTTTATTATATAATGGGTTCGTAAAAACTTTTTATTAATATAAGATTATTAAAATAAATAAATTAATAAAAAGAAATAATTAATAAATTAAATAATAAATAATTAAATATATATCCGTAAAAACAATTAATAAATAAATCGCCTTTATAATAACTTGGATTACTTAATAACAAATCTTTTCAAAATGTTAATAAAGTTTTATTATAACACTTTCGAAATTAATTTACCTTTAAATATAAAAATTTATTAGGTTTTAAACATAAATTAATTAATTAAAACTTTAAATAATTTAATTTTAAAATAAATAATAAATCCCCCATTCTTAATGAAAATTAATAAGGAATAAAAATATGAAATATTTAAAATATTAAACTTTAAATTTTTTAAAGAAAAATTTTAATATAAAATGGATTAAATAAGTTATAACTTTAATTTAATATAATACCTTTTTAAGGATTTTTTTAATACACCGATTAAAGTAAAAGACTTTTATAATTTATACCTTAAGGCCATTAATCCTTTAATTAAACTTTAATAATAAATCGAAGCCGTTATAAAAAACAAAATATTAAAAATAATAAATAAAAACAATTTATTTATTATAAAAAAAAAGGAAATTAAAAAAGTAAGCCGTAAACGCATTAATAAATAACTTATTTTTCTTATAAACCGAATCTTTTTTTAAAAGAAAGGGTTATGTAATAACGTTTAATTATTATTACTTTTAAGGTATATTAATAAAATAATTAATTAATATTTTAATTATAAAGTTAATATATAAAAACTTTTTAAAAAAAACCATTTCGTAATTTTTTTTCTTTTAATTTTTCACTTTAAATATTTTCATTAATAAAATACATGGTCCCATCATTATATAAGCTTTATTTTAATTTAAAACTTATTTATCGTAACACATATTATAAAATTAATAATAATAATTTAAAAAAAAAAATTCGATTAAATATTATAAACATTAAATTATTTAAATAATATTAATAAAATTAAATTAAAAACGAAATTACCTTTTTATAACTTTTATAATTTAATTTAAAAATTATCCGGGTTAATGTAATATAATTTTAAAAACGTAAGATTTTATTAATTTATATTTTAAATTAAAGTTTTTATCGATTTTAAAATTTTTATTTATAAAAATATATAACCATCGCTCGTTATTTTCTTTTTTTTTCTTTTTTTTATTTATTAAAAATATTAATTTTATTAATAAATAATTTAATAATTAAAATTAATAATTTAAGTATTTTATTTATTTATTAATATTAAATAATTTTTTATTTCGCATTTACTTTTTAATTTATAACCTTGATTTAATACGATACCATAAACTTTTTTTTAATATTAATTAATAAAAGTTTTTATAAAAAAAGAAAAAGGAAAATAAAAATAAAACCCTGATATATTATTTAAATATTTATTAAAATAATTATATATATATTTAAAATTAAATATTATTAATTTAATATTTAAATACTTATTAAAATAACCACATATATTTATTATTTAAAGTTAAATATTATTAATTTAATATTTAAAAAAAGGTAAAAAAAGTGATAATAAAAATTTAATATTAATTCGGATAATTTTTCATCTTTTAATATTAAGTTTACTTTTTAAAAATATATTTATAATTATTAATAATAAAAGGGTTTTATTAATTAAAAGGCGCTTTGTGGTTTTATATAACTTTATATAACTTATACCATATAAAGTTATATTTATTTAAAATTAAAAATTAGTAATTTATACATTTATATAATATAAAATATTGTAATATATTACACGATATTATATGTAATGTATTGTAACTTATTGCTTTTATAATAATAATTTCTTCTTTTTTAAATAATTATTTAAAGGATTAAGTTATATTTTCAAGCCTTTTAACTTAAAAAGGAAGAATAATAACATCGGAATTAAGATTTAAAGATATTACATCGTTATAAATTCAAATTAACAAGTTAAAAAAAGCCTTAAAAAAGTTAATAATTAAATATAAAATTCTTAACGATATAATGTTATTATTTTTATTTTTATTAAAGAATGATACGAATTTATAATAAAAACGATTCGAATGGAAGTTATTTAAAAAGCTTTGTTTAATAAGATTTAATAACTTTCTTATATAATTAAAAATATTAAATATAACATTAAAATTAATTGGTTATATTAAAAAAATAAATAATATTATTTTAATAAATAATTTAAAAATAATTAATATTATTTGTAATAATATTTATAAAAATTTATTAAGATTAATAATAAGTTTAAAGTAAAATATTATTATAATTATTTAATATTATACGAATTATTAAGTATGTAATGATTAATAAAAAATATTATTATAAAAAAAGTTTAAGGTAATTAAATATAACGGTGGTAATTTTATTATATACATTATAACCTTTATATATTTCGTTGGTTGAAATAATAATATAAGTAATAAAATTATAAATATATAAATATAAGTACGTTTTATTTTTAACATTAAAAATAAAACGAAAAAATAAGCCATTTAATAATATATTTTATTAAAAGTATTTATAATCACGATATAAATAATAAAAAATAATTTTATTTCAAAGTTTTATAATTATATTAACAAGGTATTTAATAAAAGTAATAATTATATTATTAAGGACCGGAATGGTAAGAAATATTAAAAGTGTAAAAAGTTTAAATATATTCGTTAAAATTGCCGTGATAAGGTTAATAAAATCCATAAGGTTAATAAATTAATAAGTAACTTCAAGCCGATGTAAATAATCTTTTAAACGTTAAAACTTAAAAAGCGTTACATGTGGAAAGCGTTATTAAAATAAGTAATAAAATAATAAAAATTAATTAATTATTTATAAAATCTTATATAAGATTATTAAAGGGATTAAAATATATTATGATTTATTACGATAATTAATTAATTAAACCTTTAAAAAGTAAAAGTGTAAACAATAATGAGATTTTTACGATGTACATGGTGATAATTAAAGGTTAAAAAAGGTTAAATAAAACTGAAAAAAGTTAACAACAAGGTTGAAAAAAGCCGAATTAAGGTTGAAAAAGGCCGATAATAAGGTTAAAAATGACGTTTTTAAATAATATTAACGTTAGGAAAATATATTAATAATAAAAGGGTTTTATTAACTAAAAAATGTTTTATAACTTTATATGGCTTTATATGGCTTATGTTATATAAGGTTACGTTTATTTAAGATTAAAAGCTAGTAATTTATACGTTTATATAATATAAAATATTGTAATACATTATATAATATTACACGCAACGCATCATGACTTATTGTTTTTAATAATTTATTAAAAAATCAATTATTAACTTTTATATTTAAAAAAATAAATTAATTAAAAAATTCTTAAATTAATTTTTTCAATGTTTAAAGCTTATTTTTACCACATATACCATGATTATAACCAAGTATTTAAATATTAAAATACATTTTTAAAATAAAATAAATTATAATTATTATTTATAAATTAATTAATATTATTATAAATCCTTTTTAATATTAAATTATTTTAATAATATAACGTTAATAAAAATATAAAACGCATAATATAATAATAAATAAATATATATTTATATATTTATTTATTTAATATTTATTTATTTATTTATTTACGATAAATATTTATTTAAATATTTAGGTATTTCATTATTATTACATTATTATTACATTATTTCGATATTAATAATAATATTTTATTTAATTATCCACTTTAAGATAAGTATTTATTTATTTATTAAATACTTTTAAAATATAAATAAATAAATATTTAAATAAATATAAATAATTATTTTTTAAAATATTTTTATAAAATATAAATAAGGTAAAATATGTTTTATTTAATTATATAAATTTAAATTAATTAATAATAACGAATGTAAATCTTTTTTTTAAGGTTTAATAAAGTTATATAATTAAGCACGTATTTATTAAAAATAATTACTTTAATAAAGTTATATTTTTATTATAAAAATAAGTTATAAATATTATATTATATTAAGTTTACGATATATATAATTAATAATTAATTACTTTTAAATTATTTTAAAATTAAAGAAAAACATAATTTTCATATTAAAATATTAAAATATTAAAATATATTTAAAGATTAAAAACTTTATTTCGAAAGAAAAAAACTTAATAATAATTAATAAAATAAGTTAAATATAAAACATTTAAAAAATTATTAATTAATAATAAAATAATAATATTTTATTTTAATTTTAAAAAGTATTACTTATAATGTTTATTTTTAAATACCGTTAAAAAACGCAATGTTTTTATATTAAATTAAGTAAAATATACTTAATATAATTTTTAATAAATTAAAAAAACAAATTAATAATAAAAAGATTTTTTAATATATATTAATATTATTAATAAAATATCATTACTTATAAAAATACTTAAATAAATATTAAACTTATTTACTTAAAAAGTAAATAACTTAATATTTAAAAAAATAATATATCACGTTATGAAAATAATTTATTAATTAAATAACTGGTTAATTCCATAACGCCACTTTTTTTTATTTGCTCATTTTTAATAAATTAATTATTAATATTATTAAATATTAATTTTTTATATGTTCGTTTTATGGTTTTTTTATCCTTTTTAACGTTATTTTTATAATCGACGATACGAAGGTTATATATTTTCTTAAAATGGGATAAACATTTAAACCGTTTAAAAAAAAACGGGAATAATGTTTTCGTAAATTAATTAAATAAAAGTATTATTAATGGTAAAAATAAACTTTAAAAACGTAATATATTTTTTAATTTTAATATTATATTTAAAAAAAAGAAAAAGCATAAAAGTGTAATAATAAAATAAATATTAACCTTTTTTTCCTTTTTTTTTTTCTTAAATAAGTTATTATATTTCATTATTTTACTTTACGGGACCGCACATTATTTAAATTACACATGTACATTAAATACTTATTTAAGTAAATAAATACTTTTTTTATTAAACTTTATTTATATTTTATAATTATTAATTAAAATTAATTAAATGATTATAAGGTTTTTTAATAATATGTTTAATAAAACCATTTTAAATTTATTTATTATATGGAATAAATGTTTTTTATCGTTTAATAATAAAAATTCGAAGATTTTATTAATCTTATTTTTATACCATGTTATAAACACATTTTATTAAATTTACATTTATTTTAATAAAATGATATATATTTTATTAAAAAAACTTTTATTTTATTAAAATAATATCCATATTATTAAAATAACATTTATTTTATTAAAGTAATATATATTAATAAATTATTTCCTTAAAAATGCATAATAATACTTATTTATAATAATTAAAATTATGGTTTTTATACATTAATATTATTATAAAGTAATAATAATATATGAATTATTTAAATATATTTTATTAATTAATTATATATTAACTTTTAAATAATTTATCCTTAAGTTTTTTTTAATAAATATTAAATTATTTAATAAATTATATTTAATTATAATTTAACTTTTATACCCTTTTATTTAATAATATTATAAATATTATAATTAACTTTTTTTATTAATAAATAATATTTAAAAATCCTTTTATATTTGTTTTTAAAATATATTTAAAACGGTTAAATTAATAATAAATTAATTTAACATAAAACGTTTATTTTTAAAAGCGAAATATTAATATTATTAAATAAAATAATAATTTTCTTAATTTTATAAAAGATTTAAAAGCTTTTATTTATGTTAATAATAAAATAAATTTTAATTAAAATTGGGTGAAAACCTTTAATTAAAATTCAAAAAGAAAAAAATATTTTTTTATTTAATTTACACCTTTTTTATAATTTTTTTCTTAATAATAATAATTAATTTAAAATTATAAACATTATTAATATAATTAATTATATTACTTAAATATTAATAAAAATTAAAAATATATTTATAAATAAGGTTATTATTTTAATAATTAAAAATCCAAGTGTATTTATTATTAAATTTATTATATATTAAGAAATTATATTAAATAATTAATAATAATTATAATTTAAATTAAAGTAAACGATTTTTTTTAATAATTATATTTTTAAATAAATTTACTATTATTGAAAATTAAAATTAACACGATTTTAATCGTTATTTTTTAACTTTAAAAATATATATTTATATTTTTATTTTAATAATACTTATAATTTTTAATAAATAATAATTACATATGCGATAATAATTAACACCATTTTATTTCCGGAATATGCTTATAAAAGTTATAAAGTAAAGTAAAGCCCGTTTTAAAATTATATCATTATATTTAAATATTTTAATAACTTTTATATTAAATGCCATTATAATAATAATAATAATAAATGTTTATATCGGTTTAATATATATTTATATATTAATTTAAATATAATCACCGTTTTAATTATAATAAATGAAAATAAACGTGTTTAAATTACCGGTGTATTTATATTTATCCTTTTATTATTATTATTAATTATTAAAATTAAAAAAACTTAATTAATTATAAACATTATTTTTAAAATTATTAAAAACATTAAAATAAAATTATTTAACATTATAAATTAAATTAAAAAATTAAAATGTTAAAAGTTAATTATAATTTTTTAATATTTTCGTTATTAAATTTATATATAATTAAAAATGGGTTATATGTAATAAATTAATATATTATAATAAAATAAATTATTTTAAATATTAATTTTTTTATAAAATTATTTTAAATAACTTTAAAAATATAATTTATTAAAACATTAATAATTAAATATTTAATTAAAATAAGTTTTTATATTATAAATAAATTATTTATATTATAATAATATTTAAATTTATTACTTTATATTTTTTTAATAATATATTAATATTTAAATTTATAAAAAACTTTTAATTTTAATTTATTTTTATTTTTTTAATATATAATTTTATTAAACTTTATAAAATCCGGGTAATTAAATATTTAATTATTAACCTCATTTTTTATTTAATAATATCACGTTATTTTTTATTTATTATTATTATTATTAATATTATTATTATTACTCGTATTATTACTCGTATTATTATTTATATTATTATTTTTATTATTATTTTTTTTACTTTTATATTTTTTTTACTTTTTATATTAAACTTTACGAATATAATTTAATTAATAAATTATTATTATTTAATAAATAACCGTTCGAAAATAAATTATTAAATTTATTAAATTTATTTTTTAAAAAACGATAATAAAATTCATAATATAAAATAAAATAAAATAAAAATTTAAACTTTTTTATTATATAATTATTATAAAAAAAGTTATAACCGAAAATAATATATACTTTAAAAAAGTAACCACGTAATATTATTTTCCTTTTAAGGAATGGGCTACAACGTTATAAGCCTTACATGAGGTCCCCGTTCCGGGAACATAAGACCCGAACTTTCCACACCCGCACGGACCACCTTGCAACGCCCCGGGTTCGAATCCCATGCATTG
>MU405536.1:0-10072 GCA_022836615.1 Annulohypoxylon bovei var. microspora | reverse complement strand
TATAAACGTATTAATAAACTTTTATTCGTTTAATAAAATTTCGATTAAAAAAAAAATAATATACATTTTATTTAAAATTTCTTTAATATTTATAAGTTTTAATATTAACTTTTAAACGTAATTTCGTTTAAAAATTACTTATTTTCCAAGCATTTTAATAATTCGTAATTATTTTTAACATTCCGATTATTTTAAGCCTTTATAATAACCATTCGTAACGTGCCGTTTCCGTTACCGTAATTTAATTAAAATGTAATTTAAAACGATAAATAAACCATTATAAAATACTTTATTTTTATGTAATAAATATATTTACTTTTTTTTTTAAATTTCTTAAACTTTTAATTTAATTTTTATTATATTTTTAATAAATTATTATCATTTTAACGTAAACCATTTATTTAATTTATTATTATAATTATCGTAACGGTTAAAGTTATATAATTTACCCCACTTATAACCGTATTTCCGTTTTTATTAAACTTTAATTTTTATTTTTAAATAACCATTATATTAATAAAGTTAATAACCTTTTAATTAAATGCTTTTTCGTATTAAATAATCGTAAAATAATTACTTTTTTTTTTATAATTTAATGTTTTTTTTATTTTAACCGTTACGTTATTAACTTTAACCACTTATTTATCGTAATTTTTTTTATTTAATTTTTTAATTATAAAAACGTTTTTTAATTTATTATTTAACCTCGCGTTAATGTAATCGATTTTATTTTCTTTTTTTTAATATAACCCGTTAATTAAAATTAATTTACTTTCGAAATCGACGAAAAAATCGCCGAAATATTAAAAAACACCTTAACGTATTTTGGTTAAATTTTAATAAATAACTTAAATCGATTATTTATTTTTAAATTTTTTAATTAAAATTTAAATAAAAGCTTAATTATTATATTACCCATTAAGTTTTCCCGTGTTAAGTTATTATATTAAGCGTTATTATTTTTTAATTAAAATCGAAGACATAATTTTCAAGCATTTATTTTTTTTTAATTTAAGGTATATTAAGTTTTCCGAAATAAAAAAATTTAATATAACCACGTATATTAAGAAATTTTTTTATTCATTAATTTAAATTAAACATTTATTTTTAATTAAAGTTATTTCTTTAGTTTCGTAAAACGAATTAAAGTTATTTAATAAGTTAATTATAAAGTTATTAAAAAAGTTATTAAAAAGTTTATATATATTTAAATCGTGTTAATAAAAAACGATAAATATTATAAAGTTTTAATTATTTATTATTTAAGAAATGTTTATATATTAAATTATCGTTTAACGTAATAAACGTTTTTTCGAAAACTTTTATTAATTAAAAAATAATTAATAAAAATATATAACGGTTCTTATAAATAACGATAAACTTATATTATATAAAATTAAAAATAAAATTATTTTCATTAATAAAAAAAAAAAAAAGTAATAACTTTTTATTTTTAAAGTTATGATATTTATATTTAAAAATATAAATTAAATTAATTAACGTAAAAACCGATTAACGTAAAAACCTTTTTTATATGTATTTTAATAATTTCCACGATTTATTTAAAGTTATTAATAACTTCATTATAAAAACCCACGTTTATCGCGTTTATAATTATAATATAAACTCGCGTTAATTTTTATTTTAATTAATTTTCCGGGTCTTTAACCCGTAATAATTAAAAACATAAAATAATTTTCGAAAAATTAAAAATAAAAAAAAACATTTAAAAAAACCAAATTAATAAAACGTTAAAAAATAATATTTTATAAAAAGAAAATAAAAAAATAAAATAAATCGTTAAAATAATTTTAAAAATTAACATATAAATATAATTACCTCGTAAAATAAAAAAATAAATAAAAATAATTAAACATTTTTAATTTAATTAACGTTTAAATTAACATTTATTATTTAATATACATTTATTTATTTAAAATCCTTTTTCTTTTTATATTTTTTTTAATTATAACTTCGTTTTCATTTCTTTTAAATATTATTTTTTTTACCATAACATTCTTATTTAATTCTTTAATTATAACTTCGTTTTTAATTTTCTTTTAATTATAATTTTAAATATATTTTCTTTTAAATAACTTCATTTTAACCATAACACTTTCATTTAATTTTTATTTATTTACACTTATATTCGGAAAAAGAAATTCGTTTACATTTATTTTTAAAAAATAAATTTTATTAATTACTTTTAAAAAATAAATTCCATTAATTACTTTTAAAAAATAAATTTCATTAACGTTTATTCATTTATAATAACTTTACATTAATTAAATTAAACCTTTTTTTCAAGGATTCATTTCATTTATAATTATTTATTTTCGTTAATTTTAATTTAATTAAACCGGATCCATTTATATTTATTTTTAAATAATTAATTAAACATTTATTTACGCTTAACTTTATTAATTATTTATAAAAAATAAACATAATAAAAAAAAAATAAAAACGTATAATTAAAGCACTTTAATAACGATACATTTTTATATAAAAGGAAAGTTATTATATTAAACGAAGAATAAAAATTCCGAAAAAAAAAATCGTTTAAATAAAATTATATAATTAAATATTTTTATAACATTTAAAACATAAATAAAAAAAAAACAACAATTATTAAAAAACCAATAATAATTAATGTTAAAAATAAATAATTTTAAAAAATATTAAATATAAATAATTATAAAATTCTTTTTAACATCGGATTTAAATTTAAAAAAAATTATCCACCATTTTATATAAATCCGGTTAAATAAACATTTAAATAACACAAAAACTTAAATAAACATAAAGAACGTTTATATAATATATAATAAAACTTAAAATAAAAAATAAAATAATAAAATTATATTAAAATTTAATAAAATAACTTTTTATTAATTAATAATTTTATAAATTTATAAAAATATAATAAAAAATTTCGGTTACATTTCATTTTATATTTTAAAATAACTTAATAATTATAATTTACATTAAATGGTTTTATTATATATAAATTATATAACGCTTTTTTTTTAAAAAAATTAATATAAAGAATGTGACGATTTTTATAAACAATGGTAAATTTGTGTTATATGGGGTTAAAAATGAAGTTATTTTCATTAATAAAAAAAAAAGGGAAAAGTAATAACCTTTCGTCCTTAAGGTTACGATATTTATATTTAAAAGTATAAATTAAATTAATTAACGTGGAAACTTTTTTTATATGTGTTTTAATAGTTTTAACGATTTATTTAAAGCTGTTAATAGCTTCATTATAAGGACTTATGTTTATCGCGTTTATAGTTATAATATAAGCTTGCGTTGATTTTTATTTTAATTAACTTTTCGGGTTTTCGACTTATAATAATATTTTTTTTCCCCGTTTTTTAAGGCTTATAATCGTAAGGGCTTCCTTGCTCACCTTATTTCTTACTTTAAATCGTTAATAAAACGTTTTTAAAATCTTTATATCTTTTAATTTTTCCCGAGGTTTTTACGTTAATTTTATATAACCTTTTTATTTAATTAATATTATTTTACGTACGCCCCGTTCTTTGCGTTTACTTTTTAATCGCAAGATTTCCTTAATAATATATTTAAGGTTTTCGTTATTTTGGTTAATAAAGAGTAATAATTAAACGTCATTTTATATTTAAAATAATAACGGGTTTATAATTATTAGTTTAAGTAATTTAATGTAAAATCGTGGTTAAATTCTTATAAATACATTTAGTTTTATTATATAAGAATTAATTACCTTAATTATTTTATATTTTATATATAATTAAAAGAGTTTCTTTTTAAATTATAATATTATAATATTCTTTAAGTTTAATTAAACTTTATTATTTACTTTATATTTAAGGTTTTTTAATTAAAATTAATTTATTATATGTTCCATATGTTCTTAAATTATAATTATAATAATTTAAGCGTATTTATTAATTTTTTTAATTTTGGTTATAAAATCCATAACTTGTTATTCTTTAAATAATTTATTTAAGGCTTTATTAACGACTTGTTTAATTAAGTGTATGTAATATTTATACGTCATATAAAAAAGGTTTAACCTGGTTATTATGTTTCGATTATTAATCGTTATTATCGTTATAAATAACATTTTTAATTAATTAAATTGTACGTAAGTTAAAAAACATCGTAAGTATACTTATACTTTTTAATTTATCTTTTTTATGGACTTATTAATCTTTGGGTTAAAAGTAATGAATAAACGTTATACCACTTTTATTAATTCATAAAATTTTATTTAAAATGCGTTTATTTAATTGTTTTTTTGGTTTAATATTACCGCCGTGGGGAAGCCGTAATATTTAACGTGGATATACATAAACTTTATAACATACGTTTTAACTTTTATAATATCCATCGTTTTTAATAAAACCCATTTTAATAACTAATAAATAACTACCATTAAATATTAAAGATCTCCTTTTTTTTTTACCGGCATTTTTATTATAAAATTAATAAATAGCTTTAAAAAATAACGATTAAAAATGGGTAAAGGTTTTAATAACCTTTTTCGTTAAATTCGTTAAATGTAAACTTGGCCGTAAATATCGCAATTTTTATAAAACTTTTATATATTTTATCTTATAACTGGTTAATAAAAGGACTTTAAAACGATTACGATAATATTGTTTTTTCTTAAGTAACTTATAACGTGGGAATTGTGGATATTTTAAATTATAACTATTTTAAAGGGTTTTTAATCCGGTATTCACGTTTGTTTTTTAAACGACACGGTTTTTTTATTGTTTAAGTTATACTTAATGATCGAAACCTTATAATCTTTAAAAGTTAATAAGAAATAATAATTACCTTTATTAATAACTTTATAAATCGTTTTAAAATTTATATCCTTAATGACCTTTTGATTTTATAAGGCTTATAAGTTCTTGTTATGGAAAATTCTTTTTTTAATAAGTATGGTTATAAAGCTTTAATCCAATATTACCTCCTTTTTTAATATCTTAATAACATTTATTAAAAATATTTAAATGCTTGTTACCGTTGTCTTTATTAAGGGTAACCATTTTTATTTAAATAAACGTTATATATGGTTTATTATTTTTTTGTTTTTTTAATTTACCGGGATATTTTAACTTTATTTTAACAAGGTATTAAATCGTTTTATTTTTTTATTAACTTGGTACTTTATAATAAAATTAAATCTTAATAAAGTTTACTTTTAATATATTTAATATTCATTTAATTTGTAAATAATTATGAAATATTTTAAATTTTTATGGTTTATAAAGATTATAAAAGATTTAATTATCTTTTATAATTCCTTTTATTATGTTTTTATCGACTTAATAATTATTAAAAGCTTTTTATTATATATTTCGTAGTTACATTTAATTGGTAATAATTTTATTAAATGGTAAACTATAAGCTTTAATATCCCATTATAGTCTTTTTATAAAAGGTAAGTTTTTAAAGTCCACTTTAAGTAATTTGCTTTTAAGTATATTTCTTAATTAAGGTTTTAATAAATTAAGATTAATACGGTAATAAATAAATGTTTTAGTTTTTCGAATGCTGCGTTTGCTTTTTACCCCCACTTAAAAGGGGCCCCTTTTTTCGTTAAAGTGATTAAAAGGATAATTAATTTATTAAATCCTTTAATGAACGTTTTATAAAAGTTCGCGAATTTTAAGAAGCTGCGAATTCTTCGTATATTTATAAGTGGTTTTCACCTTTTAATAATTATAACTTTATCGGGATTTACTTTAATCCCTTTTTCCATCGTAACGATAAAGCTTAAATATTTGATTTTTTTTATAATAAAGAAGCATTTAAAAAAGTTTAATTTTAAATTAACGTTGCCGAAGCGTTTTAACACCGTTTTAATTTTATTTATATGGTTTTTATAAAATTTATTTAAATAAATTACCATATCATCCATATATGTTAAATAATAATCATTTAAAAAATCAAACAAGGTTTTATTAATATAACGTTAAAATGTTATTAACGCCTTACATAACTCGAAGGGTATAATTAACCATTCGAAAGTTTTGAATCGGGTGTAAAAAGCGGTCTTTTATTTATTCCTTTCTTTTATCCGTAACTTATAAAATGTAGTTTTAATGTTAACTTTGGTTAACCATTTAACTTTATAAAAAAATTATAAGGTTTTTTTAATTAATGATAATAAGTAATGATTACGTGCCGAAATGGCGTTAAAAGCCTTATAATTTATATAAAACCGAAGGTCGTTTTTTAATTTTTTTATAAACAATATTAATGCTTTTTTTAATAAGTTATTAACTTTAATTTACCTTTTATTTAATAAATTTATCAAGGTTTTTTGTAATATTAAAAGCTTTTTTTTTAACATGTTATATAAGGGCTTTCATGGGACTTCCTTTTCTTTACTTTAATCGTTTTTTTACAAGTTAATTTTAGTATTTAACTTTAATTTTAATAATAATAACGTTATATTTTCGTTATTTAAAAAATCTTTAACCTAATCTTTTAATTTATTAAATAACGCTTTTCGGATTTGGTTAATCGTAAGCTTTTTTTTTTTTTTTAATGCGATGTTAATATTTTATATAATAGCATTAAAGATTTAAATATTTTTATTATTTTTTTTATATTAACGTTTTTTTTCCTAGGTTATAAGTGTTAAGAACACATTTTTTATTATATATTTAACCTTTTTAATTTATAAATACTTTATTTTAACGTCGTAAAGTGTTTAAATAATGTTCTAATTTTTTTCATATATTATTAAATTATATTTTTTTAAACTTATTTTAATTAACCTTTTTTTTACCTTATAAATGACGTTGTTTTATTTTATTTACGATTTTTTTAATATTAAGGGGAACGCGAGATTTGGGATAATATAACTTTATATCCGTTTTTTTTTGTCGTTTATATTAATTTTCGTATGTGTAAGCGTATTAATCGTATAAGATTTTTTATCCTTAATTAATTTTAATTTTTTCTTTTAAATAAATATACGTGGTAATTTTATTTATTATATAAGTCTTTTATTAAATGTTAAATATATTAAATATCTTAAATTTATAAACGTATTAATAAATTTTTATTTGTTTAATAAAGTTTTAATTAAAAAAGGGATAATATGTATTTTATTTAAGGCTTTTTTAATATTTACAAGTCTTAATATTAACCTTTAAACGTGATTTCGCTTAAAGGTTATTCGTTTTTTAAACATTTTAATAATTTATAATCATTTTTAACATTTTAATTACTTTAGGTTTTTATAATGGTTATTTATAACATGCCGTTTTTATTACCACGATCCGGTTAAGGTATGGTTTAAAACGATGGGTAAACCATTATAAAATACCTTGTTTTCATGTAACGGGCACATTTACCCTCCCTTTTAAATTTCTTAAACTTTTGGTTTAACCTCCATTATACCCTTAATAAATTATTATCACTTTGGCGTAAATCACTTGTTTAACTTATTATTACAATTATTATAATAATTAAAGTTATATAATTTACCTTATTTATAATTATATTTTTATTCCCATTAAGTTTTAATCCTTGTTCTTAAGTAATTACTATGTTAATAAAGTTAACGGCTTTTTAATTAAATGTTTTTTTATATTAAATGGTCGTAAAACGGCTGTTTTTCTTTTTATAATCCGGTGCCCTTTCCATTTTAATTATTACGTCGTTAATTTTAACCATTTATTTATTATAATCTTTTTTATTTAACTTTTTTATTATAAGAATGTTCTTTAATTTATTATTTAACCCCGCGTTAATATAATTGATTTTATTCTTTTTTTTTAATTTAATTCGTTAATTAAAGTTAACTTATTTTCAAAATTAATAAAGAAATCATTAAAATATTAAAAAACACCTTAACGCATTTTAATTAAGTCTTGGTAAACGGTTTAAATTGATTGTTTATTTTTAAATTTTTCGATTAAGATTTAAATAAAAGCTTTATTATTATATAATTTATTAAACCTTTTTATATTAAATTATTATATTAAATGTTGCCGTTTTTTAATTAAAATTAAAAATATAATTTTTAAGTATTTATTCTTTTTTAATTCGAGGTGTATTATATTTTCCGAAATGAAAAAATTTAATATAATTACGTATATTAAGAAATCCTTTTACTTATTAATTTAAATTAAACATTTATCTTTAATTAAAGTTATTTTTTTAATTTTATGAAACGAATTAAAATTATTTAATAAGTTATTTATAAAAGTATTAAAAAAGTTATTAAAAAATTTATATAAACTTAAATTATGTTAATAAAGGACGATGGATGTTATGGGGTTTTGGTTATTTATTATTTAAGAAATATTTATATATTAAGTTGTCGTTCGACGTAATAAACGCTTTTTTAAAGACTTTTATTAATTAAAAAGTGATTAATGAAAATATGTGACGGTTTTTATAAATAACGGTAAATTTATGTTATATGGGGTTAAAAATGAAGTTATTTTCATTAATGAAAAAAAAAAGGAAAAGTAATAACCCTTTGTCCTTAAAGTTATAATATTTATGCTTAAAGGTATAAATTAAATTAATTAACGTGGAAACCTTTTTTATACGTGTTTTAATAATTTTAACAACCCATTTAAGGTTATTAATAGCTTTATTATAAGGATTTACGCTTATTACGTTTATAATCATAATATAAGCTTACGTTAATTTTTACTTTAATTAACTTTTTAAGTCCTCGACCCGTAATAAAGAATTTATACCACACATTAAAAATAATAAAACAAGGTTTTTATTAAAAAACATTAAATAATTATAAAAACGTTTCCTTTTAAAACGAAAAAATAAACCATTTACAAAAAGGTTAAAAATAAAAAAAAATTAAATAAAAGTTAAATAAAAAGTATTAAACTTTTTTAAAAAAATAATAAATATTCATATAAAAATTTTAAACGTAAAGCAACGAATTTAAAAAATTATTAATAATTTTTACCAAAACTTAAAAAATGTTAAAAAAACAATAAAAAAATCGGGAAAAACTTTCGTAAAACACTTAAAAATATTATTATAATTATAAAAAAAAACTTAAAAAAACAAAGAAAAAAAAAATAATAAAAATAACTTATAAAAAAAATAAAACAAAAACGTTTCGTTTTTTTTTAAAAAAAAAAGGAATTTAATATAATAATTATAATTCACTTAACTTTCATTTTAAAACCTTTCTTTTATAAAATAACTTTTAAATAAAATAACTTTTATTTTATAATAATTAAAAGAACTTGCTTTACGCTCGTATAATATTTATATTATAACTTGTAAATATACCATGATAATGTTTTTTAAATTATTAATTATAAGATTATTTTATTAACTTTTTTAAAAGAAAATTACCTTTTTAAAAATCTTTATATATTATAAATGAAAAGGAGTTTAATGCTTTAAAACTTTAATTAAAAAAAATGTTAAATAATAAAAAAATTTATAAATTAATTTTTTTATATAAAACCTTTATAATGTTTATGGATAAATTAAACCTTAAAAACCTTTTAAAATTAATAATTAATTATTAAAATTTAAATAATATAATGATTTTTATTTAATATTTTATTTCTTTTATTATTAAATTTTAAACTTAATTTTAAATTATTAAATAATTTATTAAAATCGATTTAAAATTAAAATTCCATTTAATGCGAATTAAAAAAAATAATAAATAAAAAATAACTTTTCGTTATAAATATAATTTATTTAAATATATAATAATATTTTTTAAACTTATAAATATTTTTATTATTTTTTAATTTATAATAAATAATATTTTCTTTAATTTAATTAATATTAAACTTTTTATATACCTTAATAATTTACTCATTTATAAAAATATAATTAAAAAACATAACGTGTTAATTAAAAAAATATTTAAATAACTTTTAAAAAATAATTTTATAATTAACCTTTAAAAGTGTTTTTAAAAAATATAAAAAGTAAAATTTTTAAAATACATTATTAACGTTAATGGTATTTTTTTAACTTAAAATAAAATTAAATATATTAACGTTTAAAAAACATTAAAAAGCTTTAAAAAATCTTAATAATTCATTAAATT
>MU405535.1:0-10223 GCA_022836615.1 Annulohypoxylon bovei var. microspora | reverse complement strand
ACCAAAAAGATTGAGCTGCCACACATCAACCAGTCAAGCCACACTCCCCGGACCTGCGCCACAATTCTTTAATTAATTAATTCATTCTTTTTTTTTCACTTGAAACCAACGACACAAAGACCCCTTAAATCGGGGCATTAATTTTAAATTTATTTCGTTATTAAATAAATTAAATTAATTAAATTTTAAATTTATTTCGTTATTAAATAATCGTATTAATTAAATTATATATATAATTTTTATATTTAAATAATTTTACGAATATTATTTTTTATAATTAATAATATTAATTTAAATATTTATTTAAATTAAATAAATTAAATGAATTTAATTATATTTTTATAAATTTATTAATAAATTAAAATTAAATTATTATTAAATTATTATTAAACCGTTATTAAATTTTAATTAAATTTTAATTAAATTATTATTAAATTTTAATTAAATTTTAATTAAATTTTAATTAAACTTTAATTAAATCGTTATTAAACTTTAATTAAATTTTAATTAAATTTTAATTAAATTTCGATTAAACCGTTATTAAACTTTAATTAAACCCCGGTTAAACCCCGGTTAAATTTCGATTAAATTATTATTAAACTTTAATTAAATTTTAATTAAATTTTAATTAAACTTTAATTAAATTATTATTAAACTTTAATTAAACTTTAATTAAACTTTAATTAAACTTCGGTTAAACTTTAATTAAATTTAAAGCCACGTTAAATTAATATTACGTAACGATTATTAAAATTATTATAATGCATTTATTTTTATTAATTTAATTAAATTAAAAATTATTAAATATCGTTTTTAAAATTATAAAAATATAAAATTTTATAAAATTATTATTTTATAAATATTTATATTAATAAACCGCGGTTAAACCGCGGGTAAATTTAAATTTTTAATGGATTTTAAATAAAAAAACTTTTATTTTTAATTAAATTTAAAATCGTTTTATAATTTTTATTTTTTATTAATTTTTTTTATTTTTAATTAAATAATTTTTTTTTATAATTTATATCGCGAGTTTTAATAAAATAAATTTCGTTATATAAATTTTACGAAATATTTAAATTTACGTTATTTTTTTTTAAATATTAAAATAAATTACTTAAATATAATTTATTTAATAATATAATTAATGTTCGGAATTATTACACGTTAATTCATTAATATACACGCATTATTAAATTAATTAAATTAATTTAATTACACGGTTTTATTTTTAAATTTAATTATTTATTACATTTAAAGTTATCGTACGTGTATATTCGACCTTTTAAAATAATATTAATACGAATTTTATTTTAATATAAATTTACATTAAAATATTTAAATAATAAACAAAGTTTTAAAACGTATTTTTAAAACATTTAAATTTTTTAAATTTATTTTTAATAAAAAAAAAAAGTAATATAAATATAATTTATTTTATAAAAAAAATTATATATTTTAAAAATAAAATTCCGTGATTTTATTTAAAATTAAAACTTAATATAATATTTAAATTATAAATGGTTAATAAAATTACTTTTATAATTCATATTAATATTATTTTAAAAAAACGAATATAATTAATATAATAAATGTATTAATTATAAAATTATAATAAATATAAAACTTTTTTATTAATAATTATTAATATTTATTATTAAATTAAATGGTTTCATTAATAAATACCATTAAATACCTTTTATGGCAATTATTATAACAACGATTATAACAACGATTATAATAACGATTATAACAACGATTATAACAACGATTGTGGTAAGTAAATATATGTGGCGTTCGTACGAAAGCTTTGATCAGCGTTGAAATTATTATCTATTAAATTATCTCAGGTCTTGTTAAGGTTTCTGATCTATTCAAGGTTAGCGCCTTCAGCGCCAACCCTCAGTAGCTTATAGCTGATCTTACAGATCGTGGGCTAGCCACGATCCTTCTTACATGAACAACTTTATTACTTAACTCAACTACCACCAGATTGATACGAGTGATTGTTCCACAGCCGTCAAGGCTGTGCCTTTTTGAATACCCTGACAAGAGCCCCGATCCGTAACAGGTCTTGCCGTCATGGCTACGGGCTGGGGTGGTGAAAGGGCTAGATCCCTTCTTTCACCCTTATTCGGACGAGCTGGAAGACGGCAAGGTCGAACGTATGAGCGACGACGAGCTCGCGGAGTGGACCAAAGGGGGGTTAGCGACAACGTAAGTGGGAATAGCTTCACCCAAAAATAGTTTTACCCGAGTGCCCGAGTTTAACGAGGGTAATTGTACGGGTAAAGCTTTGGTGTGTTTTTTTTTTTCCCTTTTTTCTCCATGGTCCATCCTTATCAAAAATCTCCTATCGCGGTAATCCCGTATCTCCGGCGCTAAAAAGTGTGTAAACCCCGTTATCTCCAGAGAGGCCGTTAAGTCCACGACGATTGATTGGGTGCATTGTCTTGCAGGTGGGTCCATCTCAGAGCTTTTGACCAATCAGACAACGTATCTCAGCTTTCGAGGTGGTCCGTTCGCGAGAAGGTGGTTTTCGACAAGATTCAGTTTTTCAGAAACGAAAAGCTTGTCAAAAGCTGGTTCTCGCGCACGGACCAGGTAGGTGGGCAGGAACGATTACCTAAGGCAATTACGTAATTAATTCAACACACGTAAAAAGACCCCTAAGCTGGGTGACTAAGCAACCCCCGAGAGGGTGGCTAAGGCGTTAGAAAGGTGGCTACGGGTGGCCACGGGTGGCTAAACGGGTGGTTCAACAGCCGGGGGTGGCGGGGTGGTTACGGGTGGCAAAACGGGAGGCTCCACGGGGTTCAACGGGTGGTTCAACGGGTGGTTCAACGGGTGGTTCAACGGGTGGTGAACCGGGGATTGAACGGGTGGCTACACGGGAGGCTCAAGGGGTGGATTGACGGGTGGCTAATCGGGTGTTTAGATCGGGGGAGGCTACGGGGGTTACACGGGTGGTTAGAAAGGTGGCTACGGGTGGCTACGGGTGGTTCAACGGGGACTAGACCGGGGGCTAGACCGGTGGGTGGGTGTATGGGAGGCCCGGCGGGTGGCTTAAGGGTTGTATAAGGGGTGGCTTAAGGGGTGGCTACGGGTGGTTTAAAGGGTGGTTAAACAGGAGGTCCGGCGGGTGGCTTAGGGGTTCGATAAGGGGTGGCTTACGGGGTGGTTACGGGTGGTTTAACGGGCGGTTAAACGGGTGGCAGCATGGGTGGATAAAGGGGAGGCTTAAAGGGTGATTAAATGGGTGCGCGAACCGTGGTGGTGAGTGGTTTCGTTGGATGAGAAAAGAAATAAAGGTGGGAAATCGAGGAATCGAACCATCGACCTCCGGCTAAACTCGGGATATTGTGCCACCCGAACGGGTGGCCTCGCGTACTAAAACGAAATAGTGGGTCCCTGAGGTGTAATACACCTAACCAATTCAATTACATTGAGCGTTTTATAAAACCTATTACACCTTTATCTCAGCGAGCTTAGACCAGTATTTGGGAATTTCGTTTGTACCTTTTTAGCCACATCATTTTTTAACCAATTAAACGCGTTATATCTTTTTTTTTACCCTACCCCACGAATTCCTAAAGTTTAATTTAAGTATTAATGGTTTTTAATTTTATTATTTATTATTTTAAAAAAACTTTATTTTTTAATCGACTTTTTAATCGCGTAATAAATAATGTATTTTTTAAATAAATAATTATTTTATATATTAAAAATATTTATTAACGTTTTTTTAAATTTATAAAACTTTTAAATCGCGTTTTAAGTTACGTTTTAAATCGCATTTTAAGTTACGATTTAAGTCGCGTTTTAAATTATACATCGCGTTTTTTAATAAAAATATTAATATAATATTAATTATAATAAATTAATATACGAATAATTTAAATGTAAAATTATTTAAAATAAATTAAATATAAAAAAATTAATTAATAAATATATTTCGTAAATTTACCGGCTTTTTTTAATTATATAATGGTGGTTTTTATAAAAGGTTTTTTTATAAAAAAAATAATAGTTATAACATTAATTTAAATTAATTTTTACACACGTTAAATTAATTAAAAAAGTTTTAAAAATAATTATAAAATTTATATAAAATATAATATATTTAATTTTATTATTTTAAAAAACGTTATATAAATTATAATAATATTACGATTAAAAACGTTGTTAAACTTTTTTAAAAAATTTCGATTTTAAATATATATTTTAACGTCGGATTTTTTCGTGTAAAAAATAATCGTGGATGTTAACATGCGAATTTTTTTAAACCCATTTATATTTAAACCACAATTCGAAGAACGCCACGCTTCAGCCCCACAAATACAATGACACGGACCATGGACGTTAAGGCCATGTGGTTAAAACGGGCGCGGGCGGGCGCAGCCCGCTCGTTCTTCGAATTGTGGGCTAAATTCGTTAAAATAATTACACCCATTACATTGAAGATTTCGTGATTATGTCATACACCAATTACACGAAGGGTTTCAATGTAATTAATGTAATGGTTCCGAACATTAAACATAATACGTATTTTACTTGTTTAACCCTTTAATCTTTTAAGTTAAGGTTAAAGTTACGTGTAAATGTGGTAAATAATAATTAATTCGATAATAAAATTATTTAATATTATTTTAATGTTAAACATTTTTAAATAAATATTTATTTAACGTCGAACATTTAAAACTTTTAAATTTTTTATATAAAACGTTTAATTAATTAAAAATGTTATAAATTTTAAAATAACATTTAAAATTAAATTTTTTAATTTTTTAATTTATTTCATTTAAAAAGTTAAAAATAAAATAAATTTATATAACGTTAAACTTTTAATTTTCATTATTAATAATAAAATTAAAATAATTATATAATGTAATTATTTAAATTTTACTTATTTAAATAAATACCGTTATAATATAATATAAATATATTTCTTTTAAAATAATAAATAATAATTATTTTTTTTTTAAGTTTTACGCGTTAAATTAAACGTTAATAAACCGGTAATTTTAATTATATAAATGTTATTTTTTAAAAATATAAATAAATCCATTTTTATTTTATATTTTATTTTTTATTAATTATTAATTAATTTATTTTTATTTTTAAAACTTTATAACCACGAAAATTTTTTAATTAATTAAAATACGTAAATTACGTTTTTTAATTATATTATTTTTAAATATTTTTAAATTATAATAACCTTTTATTTAAATTAAAAAAAAACTTATATATATTATATTTTAATTAATATATATCGCATTTTTATTAAAATATAAAAATTTAAATATTAAATAAAATTTATATTATTTAAATTTATTTTAAATAAATATATTAACTTTTAAAAATATTACGTGTTATTATTAAAAAATTTAACACGTTTATTTTAAATTTTTAAAATATATATAAATAATTAATATATTTAAATAAAATTTATATTATTTAATTTATTAAATTAAAAATTTTATAATTATATAATTTATATTATTATAAATATTATAATTATAAAATTATTTTAATTTATTTTAAACATTAATATTTTAAATTTAAATTATTAAAAAATTATATAATATTTTTTATATTACCACGGAATTTACATAATAACGTTTTTATAAAAAATATACGTAAATATTTAAATATTATAAAAACTTTAAAAACTTTTATAATTTAATTAATAATATACGCGAAGTTATTTATTTAAATAATATAATATCCCGAATTTAATTAAAAATCGATGGTTTAATTCTTCGATTTTTTATTTTTATTTTTTTTATTATACGACGAAATTATTTATTATTACGGTTTATATATTTATTTAATTACTTTTTAAACTTTTTTTTTAATTATTTATATTATTATTTATTTAATTATTTATTAAATTATTTATAATAATTTTATAAATTATTTTTTATTAAATGTAACGGCGTTTAATTACCGTTATTTTTAAGGTATATTAACGGAGTAATTAATTAATGTTTTAACCGTAAAATTAATATATAAAAACTTTTTAAAGAAAATTATTTTATGGTTTTTTTTTTTAACTTTTTATTTTAAATATTTTCGTTAATAAAGTATATGGTTTTACCGTTACATAAGTTTTATTTTAATTTAAAATTTATTTATTATAATATAATATTTAAAATCATTTATTTATTTCATTTTTTTAATTTAAAGGTTTATTTTTAAAATTCCTTTTTTTTTTAAATATATAAATGTTTATACATTAATTTAATTTTTTTTAAATTATAATATATTTAAAACTTTATTTTTAATTTACATTTAATTTTTAAAAATTTTTATTTTTTTAAACGAAATTTTTTATATTAATAATAAATAATGTTAACCGCGTTATATATATATCGTTAATTTGCCGCGTTATATGTAAAATAATATAAAGTACTTTAAATCGCATATAAATCGCCATATAATTAAAAATATTAATAACTTATAAAAATTTAATTAATTTAATTTATTTTTCCTTTATTATAATTTATATACTTTTTTTTTTTTTTTATATTTCCCACTTTAATTTAAAATTAAATTTCTTATAATTATACATTTAAATATAACTTAAAAAATGGTTTCGAATAAACTTAATTATATTTTTTATAAATTATTTTATAATTAATAAATTAAAATTTAAAGTAAATATTTATAAAATAAAAAAGCTTATATAAAAAATATCGTAAAATTATTTTAATAAAAACTTTAAAATATACCATTTTTTAATTTAATTTATTATTTATATAATAATTTATAAAAAATATAATTTAAATCATTTAAAAGTAATTTAAATGTTAAATTTAATTATATAATTATAAAGAATTTAATAAAAGGTTAAAATGGGAAATATAAAAAAAAAAAAAATATATAAATACGTATAAACGCGTGGATTTTCTTAAATTTAATTAAAAACGCACGCGAAATAAGCATTGAAAGTATATATATTTATATGGGGATTTATATAATAAGGAAAATATTAATAATGTTTAATTTACATATAACGTAAAAACCTCGCGATATATATACAACGTAATTAACATTGTTTTTAATAATTATAAAGCTTTATTTTTATTTATAATAAAATATTTTTTAATATTATTTATTTTATTATTAATTAATAATAATATTTAAATTATTAAATAAAAACTTTAATAAAAACGTTAAATTATTTATTAATTAAATTAATTAATTAAAATTTACTTTTATTTTTTTAATTATATAATTTTAAATTAATAAATTTTTATTTATAATTAAAAAAAAATCTTTAACTTTAAAAGAAACATTAAAACCTTTAATAGCTTAAAAAATTATTTAATTAATTATTTAATAACGGGATTAAAAGTTTATTTTTCTTTTTTAAAAAAAAAAAAAAAAGAAAGTTTTATTTATTAATAAATTTTTTAATTAAAATAAATATATTTTTTAATTAAATTTATAATAAAACTTTATTACCTTACTTTTAAGGTTTAATATAATAAAAATAAATTTATTTTAAACCGTATTATTTGTTATTTTAAATAAATTAATAATGTTAAAAAATTAATTATAAATTATTTTTTTTTTTTTTACTTTTTTTTTTCCTTTTGCTTTTTCCGCTTTTTTTTACACACCTTATTCTTTTATTTTAACTTGTATATTCCAAGATTTAATCGTCCTTTTAATAGAATAAAATAACGAATTTAAAGAATCGGATAACTTTTAACGCATTTTTAAAACATAATTAATAATTTTATTTTTATTTTTATTAAAAATTTACATTAAAAACCCGCATTTTTTATTAAATAATTTAAATTTTATATTTAAAAAATAAAAAATAAATATAAAAAATAAGCTTTAAATTAATTAATAAAAGTTTTTTAAAAAATATATTTAATTTATATGGTTTTATTTATTTATTAAAAACGAAATTAAATTAATTTTTTAATTTTTTTTTATTAAAAATAATATTAATTAATATATTAAAGTTAAATAAATATATAATTTATTAAAATTATTATATAATAATTTTAATATTAAAACTTAAATTAAAAATAACTTTTATAAATTTAATATATAATTAAATAAATAATTCTTTAAGTTTTACGCGCTTTTTATATTATTAATAAATAAAAGAAAAATCCTAATATTTAAGTGGAAAAAGGAATTAAACCATTAATTAACCGTTAATTTTTATATTTAAACTTTTTATTATTATTTAAATAAAAAAATAAAGTTTATTAAATTTAAAAATTTTTATTTAACGTTAATTTAATAATACATTAAAGTTATTTAAAAAAAAATTAATTTAATAATTTTTTAATTTTAATTTAAAGTTAAAGTTATTTTTAATATTATAAAAATAACTTTTATTAATTTTAATACTTTTTATTTAATTACGAAAATCATAACTTAAATATGTATAAAAAAGCTTTTTTAAGTTCTTTTAATTCTTTATTAATATAACGTTTTCGCAACGTTTAATATAAATTTAATTTATTATTTTTATAAGTAAAAAGGTTATTTTTTTAATAATTATTTAACACGTAACGTAAAAGCAGGAATAATGGCCACCGTTTTAAAAAAAAAAAAAAAAAAACATAATAAAAATAACATTAATTTAAAATCGAAGGAAAATAATATTTAAATAAAGCTTTTAATTTAAGCTTCCTTTTATATATTTATTTATTAATATTTATTTTTATTAATTTTAATTCTTTTAATCTTATAATAAAAAAATTATAATTTATAATTAATATATTAATTTATTTATAAAACATAAGCGTAATAATAATAATATAAATATTAATAAATATTAAAATATAAATATATATAATTATTAATTAATAAAACATACATTTAATAATAAATATATAAAACTTTTCCATTATTTAATTTAATTAATTTATTATAATTAAAGGTTTTAATAAATAAATTATTAATTAAATTAATAAAATAATTTATATTAATATTTAAATATAAGGTAAAAGTTTTTATAATATATTTATTTTTTTAATAAACTTAAAGAATTATTTTTAATTTTAAATAATATTAAAGTTTAAATTCTTGGCGGAATACGACATTATATTAAATAATTAATATTAATAATTAATTTTCTTTGAATTATTATTTTTCCACCATTATTACATTTTTAATATTACATTAAAACTTTTTATTTTTTAAAGAAATATAAATAAAATTATATAAAAGGATATAAAATATTATAATCGCTTTTAATTTTATATTTTAAAAAAAAAAAAAATTATTATGAACGTTTATTTAATTTTAAGCTTAACGTTTATTAAAAAAATATTATATTTTTAATAAAACTTTAATATAATTTATAAGTTATTAAACATTTTTATTTTATTTTATTAAAAATTTAATTTAATTTTTAAAAAAAAGTTATAATAAAAAAATAATTTTATTTAAAAATAAATTATAAAAAAATTCCCCTTTTATTTACATAATTTAATTAAAATGTTTTTAAAAAAAAATAACGATTTATTACCGCTTTATTAACTTTTTAATTATAAAATAAATTTAAAAAAAAGTATTAATTTTATTAAATTATATTTTTTTTATAATATAAATATAAAATATTTATAAGTTTTAAAAGAATATTTATTAAACCATTTATATAAAAAGTGGATTATATTTAATGTAATTAAATATAAATCTTTTATTTTTTTCGTAAAAAAATTAAAAAATGGCTTAAGGTTTTATGTTAATTATTAAAAATTAAATACTTATATTAAAAAAGATTATTATTTTTTTCTTTTAATTAATAAAATGTTAAAAAAAATCTTTAAAGTTAAGGTTTTTATAAAGTTTAATATTTATTAAACTTTCCATTACATTAAAATAAACCTTATTTTAAAAAACTTTATTATTTTTTAAATTTATTTTAAATTATACAAATATTACATGTTTTTTTTTAAGTTAAATAATAGGCTTAATATGTTTTAACAATATATTAATTAAGCTTTTTTTTCATTTTTTAACGACTTTTACACGGCGTATATAAATGATATTTTAATTTATTTAAAAAATCCATTTTTTTATAAATATTATATGCGGCAAATGTTAAAATACTTATGTTTTATTAATTTATAAATTAATATTTAAAAAAGTAAATTTTTAATTATAAAAATTAAGTTTTTAAAGTTTATTATTTTTATTTTTAACGTAATTATTAATTAAAATAAAAAAAAAACGGTTTAAAATTA
>MU405534.1:0-10305 GCA_022836615.1 Annulohypoxylon bovei var. microspora | reverse complement strand
TTTGGAAACAGGCAGTTTGTACGTTTATACAACCACAAGATCGTAATACATCACACGGTATTACACGCAAACGTAACGTGACCTATTGCCTTCATAACTTTTATAAATGGTTAATCATTCGTTATAAATACCAGTTTTCTTTTAATTAAAAACCTTTCGTTATATTTATTTTAATTTCGTTAATTTAATTATCGTTATTATTATTATTATATTTAAATCCTTGGTTATTAAAACCTTGCTTTAAAATAATATTATAACGTTTAATAATTTATAAATATATCGAATTTATTATTTAATAAAACGAGTATATATTTTTAAAATTTCGTTATTATTACGATGGTAAAAAATTTTTTATTATAAATAAAATAATTATATTTTAAAAAGGTTATTATTTTAAAAAAAAAGTTATTAAATATTAATTTTTTAATTCGTTTAATTATAAAAAAGCTTTAAAAATCACTTTATTAAAAACGTTGATTTTTAATTTAATTTTTTAATTTTTATAAAAATATTTTAAAATTAAAGAAATAATTAAAAATATTTTTAATGTTTTAAATGTTTTAATATATTCGTTAATTTAAATTTAATGCGAAGCGGCGGTAAAAAAATATAAAAGCTTTATAATTTAATTATATTCCGATACGAATTATCGATAAAAATTATAAAAATTTAAAAATAATTAAAGTTTTTAAATTTAAATAAAAAATTTTTAATTTTAAACCGTTTTAATTTTATTTTAATTAATAACCACGCCGAAAATAAAAATAATAAACTTTAAAAACTTAATTTTCGTAATTAAAAATTCGTTTTTTTAAATATCGACTTATAAACCAACGGAATGTAAGCGTTTTAACATTTACCGCACGTGGTATTCGTAAAAAAATAAATTTTTTAAATAAATTAAAATATCATTTATATACGCCGTGTAAAAATCGTTAAAAAACGAAAAAAAAGTTTAATTAATATATTTTTAAAACACATTAAACCCATTATTTAACCCGAAAAAAAGCACGCGGTATTTATACGATCCGAAATAAATCCGAAAAATAATAAAATTTTTTAAAACGGGATTTATTTTAATGCGGTGGAAAACTTAATAAATATTAAGTTTTATAAAAACTTTAATTTTAAAAATCTTTTTTAACGTTTTATTAATTAAAAGAAAAAAATAACGATCTTTTTTAATGTAAACGTTTAATTTTTAATAATCGATATAAAACTTTAAACCATTTTTTAATTTCTTCGTAAAAAAAATAAAAAATTTATATTTAACCGCATTAAATACGATTTATTTTTTACGTAAATAATCCGATAAATATTCTTTTAAAGCCCGTAAATGTTCCGTATTTATATTATAAAAAAAATGTAATTTAATAAAATTAACGCTTTTTTTTAAATTTATTTTATAATTAAAAAACCGGTAAAATAATAACGAATTATTATTTTTCTTCGAAAACATTTCGATTAAATTATATAAATAAAAGGGGAACCTTTTTATAATTTACTTTTAAATAAAATCGTTTTTTTATTATAACTTTTTTTTAAAAATTAAATTAAGTTTTTAATATAATAAAATAAAAACGTTTAATAATTCGTAAATTACGTTAAAGCTTCGTTAAAAACGCGATGTTTTTTTAATAAACGTTAAATTTAAAATTAAATAAATATTTATAATAAATGGTGGTATAAAATGTATTAAAGGTTTAACGGAAAATTAAAAAAAAAAAGCGGGATAATAATAAAAAGTTATTAATTTATTTTAATTATAAGGTTTATCGTGGAATATATAAACGTTACAATGGTTTATTTTTCTTTTAAAGCATAAAATTAAAAACGATTATAACGTTTTATATTTTTTTATATAATTTTATCCACGTTTTTCCGAAAAATAAAAAGTTTTAATATAATATTAAAAATATAATAATGGCGGGAAAATAATAATTCAAAGAAAATTAACCGTTAATGTTAATTATTTAATATAATATTATATTTCGTTAAAAATTTAAACCTTAATATTATTTAAAATTAAAAGTAATCCTTTAAGTTTATTAAAAAAATAAATACGTTATGGAAATTTTTACTTTATATTTAAATATTAATATAAATTACCTCATTAATTTAATTAATAACTTATCCGTTAAAACCTTTTATTATAATAAATTAATTAAATTAAATAATAAAATTTTTTTATATATTTATTATTAAACACGCGTTTCATTAATTAATAATTATATACGTTTATATTCCGATATTTATTAACGTTTACATCGTTATTATTACGTTTACGTTTCGTAAATAAATTAATATATTAATTATAAATTATAATCTTTTTATTATAAAATTAAAAAAATTAAAATTAATAAAAATAAATATTAATAAATAAATATATAAAAAGGAACTTAAATTAAAAGTTTTATTTAAACGTTATTTTTTTTTAACTTTAAATTAACGTCGTTTTTATCGTATTTCGTTACTTTTTTTTTTAAAATAATAACCATTATTCCGGCTTTTACATTACGCGTTAAATAATTATTAAAGAAATAACCTTTTTACTTATAAAAGTAATAAATTAAATTAATATTAAACGTTACGAAAACGTTACATTAATAAAAAATTAAAGGAACTTAAAAAAGTTTTTTCGTACGTATTTAAATTATAATTTTCGTTATTAAACGAAAAATATTAAAACCGATAAAAGTTATTTTCGTAACGTTAAAAGTAACTTTAATTTTAAGTTAAAGTTAAAAAATTATAAAATTAATTTTTTTTTAAACGGCTTTAATACATTATTAAACCAACGTTAAACAAAGGTTTTTAAATTTAATAAATTTTATTTTTTTATTTAAATAATAATGAAATGTTTAAATGCGAAAATTAATGGTTAACCGGCGGTTTAATTTTTTTTTCCACTTAAATATTAAAATTCTTTTTTCATTTATTAACGATATAAAAAATGTATAAAATTTAAAAAATTATTCGTTTAATTATATATCGAGTTTATAAAAATTATCCTTAATTTAAGTTTTAACGTTAAAATTATTATATAATAACTTTAATAAATCGTACATTTATTTAATTTTAATATATCGATTAATATTATTTTTAAATAAAAAAAAGTTAAAAAATTAATTTAATTTCGCTTTTAACGAATAAATAAAACCACGTAAATTAAGTATATTCTTTAAAAAATTCCCATTAATTAATTTAAAACTTATTTTTTATATTTACTTTTTATTTTTTAAACGTAAAATTTAAATTATTTAATAAAAAACGCGGGTTTTTAATATAAATTTTTAATAAAAATAAAAATAAAATTATTAATTATATTTTAAAAATATGCCGAGGATTATTTAATTTTTTAAGTTCGTTATTTTATTTTATTAAAGGGACGATTAAATTTTATAACGTACGAATTAAAGTAAAAAAATAAAAGGCGTAAAAAGAAACGAAAGAAATAAAAAAGAAAAAAAAAACAAAAAAAAAAAAAAAAAAAACGATTTATAATCGGTTTTTTAACGTTATTAATTTATTTAAAATAATAAATAATATAATTTAAAATAAATTTACTTTTATTATATTAAACTTTAAAAATAAGGTAATAAAGTTTCATCGTGGGTCCGGTTAAAAGGTATATTTACTTTAATTAAAAAATCGATTAATAAGCGGAGTTTTTTTTTTTTTTTTTTTTTTAAAAGAAAAAGTAAACTTCCGATTTTATTATTAAATAATTAATCGGGTGGTTTTTTAAGCCGTTAAAGGTTTTAACGTTTTTTTTAAAATTAAAAACTTTTTTTTAATCGTAAATAAAAATTTATCGGCTCGAAATTATATAATTAAAAAAATAAAAACGGGTTTTAATTAATTAATTTAATTAATAAACGGTTTAACGTTTTTATTAAAACTTTTATTTTATAACGGTTTTTATAAATAACGATAAATTTGTGTTATATAAGGTTAAAAATGAGGTTATTTTCATTAATAAAAAAGAAAAAAAAAGTAATAACTTTTTATTTTTAAAATTACGATATTTATATTTAAAGGTATAAATTAAATTAATTAACGTAAAAACCTTTTTTATACGTATTTTAATAATTTTCACGACCTATTTAAAATTATTAATAATTTTATCATGGGGACCCACGTTTATCGCGTTTATAATTATAATATAAACTCGCATTAATTTTTATTTTAATTAATTTTTTAAATCCTCGACCCGTAATAATATTTTTTTCCCTCGTTTTTTAAGGTTTATAATTGTAAAGGCTTTTTTATTTATTTCATTTTTTACCTTAAATTGTTAATAAAATATTTTTAAAATTTTCGTATTTTTTAATTTTTTTTAAAACTTTTACGTTAATTTTATATAACCTTTCCATTTAATTAATATTATTTTACGTATACCCCGTCTTTTACGTTTACTTTTTAATCATAAAATTTCTTCGATAATATATTTAAAATTTTCATTATTTTAATTAATAAAAAGTAATAATTAAACATCGTTTTATATTTAAAATAATAATGGGTTTATAATTATTAACTTAAATAATTTAATATAAAATCATGGTTAAATTTTTATAAATACGTTTAATTTTATTATATAAGGGTTAATTACTTTAATTATTTTATATTTCGCATATAATTAAAAAAGTTTTTTTTTAAATTATAATATTACGATGTTTTTTAAGTTTAATTAAACTTTATTATTTATTTTATATTTAAAGCCTTTTAATTAAAATTAATTTATTATACGTTTTATACGTTTTTAAATTATAATTATAATAACTTAAATGTATTTATTAATTTCTTTAATTTTAATTATGAAATTTACGATTTATTATTTTTTAAATAATTTATTTAAGGTTTTATTAACGATTTATTTAATTAAATGTACATAATATTTATACGTTATATAAAAAAGGTTTAATTTAACCATTATATTTTAATTATTAATTATTATTATTATTATAAATAATATTTTTAATTAATTAAATTATGCGTAAGTTAAAAAACACCGTAAATATATTTATATTTTTTAATTTATTTTTTTCGTAAACTTATTAATTTTTAAATTAAAAATAATAAATAAACATTATATTACTTTTATTAATTTATAAAGTTTTATTTAAAATATATTCGTTTAATTGTTTTTTCGATTTAATATTACCGTTATAAAAAAGTTATAATATTTAACGTAAATATATATAAACTTTATAACATACATTTTAACTTTTATAATATTTATTATTTTTAATAAAACCCATTTTAATAATTAATAAATAATTACCATTAAATATTAAGAATTTCCTTTCTTTTTTATTAACATTTTTATTATAAAATTAATAAATAATTTTAAAAAATAACGATCGGAAATAAATAAAAATTTTAATAACTTTTTTCGTTAAATTCGTTAAACGTGAATTCGGTTATAAACATTATAATTCTTATAAAACTTCCGTATATTTTATTTTATAATTAATTAATAAAAAAACTTTAAAACGATCGCGATAATATTATTTTTTCTTAAATAACCCGTAATATAAAAATCGTAAACATTTTAAATTATAACCATTTTAAAAAGCTTTTAATCCGATATTTACATTCGTTTTTTAAATAATATAATTCTTTTATCGTTTAAACTACACTTAATAATCGAGATTTTATAATTTTTAAAAATTAACGGAAAATAACGATCGCTTTTATTAATAACCTTATAAATCATTTTAAAATTTATATTTTTAACGACCTTTTAATTTTATAAAGTTTATAAATCTTCGTTATAAAAGATTTTTTCTTTAATAAATATAATTATAAAGCTTTAATTTAATATTACCCTTTTTTTTAATATTTTAATAACATTCGTTAAAAACATTTAAATATTTATTACCATTATTTTTATTAAAAATAATTATTTTTATTTAAATAAACGTTATATACGATTTATTATTTTTTCGTTTTTTTAATTTATTAAAATATTTTAATTTCGTTTTAATAAAACATTAAATTATTTTATTTTTTTATCGGTTTAATATTTCATGATAAAATTAAATTTTAATAAAGTTTACCTTTAACGTATTTAACGTTCATTTAATTTACGGGTAATTATAAAATATTTTAAATTTTTATAATTTATAAAAATCGTAAAAGGTTTAACCACTTTTTATAACTTTCTTTATTATGTTTTTATCGACTTAATGATCGTTAAAAGTTTTTTATTATATATTTCATAATTATATTTAATTAATAATAACTTTATTAAATAATAAATTATAAGTTTTAATATCTTATTATAATCCTTTTATAAAAAGCAGGCTTTTAAAATTTATTTTAAATAATCCGTTTTTAAATACGTTTTTTAATTAAAATTTTAATAAATTAAAATTAATGCGGTGATAAATAAATGTTTTAATTTTTCGAACGCTACGTTTACTTTTTACTTTTATTTAAAAAAAACTTTTTTTTTCGTTAAAATAATTAAAGGGGTAATTAACTTATTAAATCCTTTAATAAACATTTTATAAAAATTCGTAAATTTTAAAAAGTTGTAAATTTTTTATACGTTCGTAAATAATTCCCACCCTTTAATAATTATAATTTTATTAAAGTTTATTTTAATCCTTTTTTTTATTATAATAATAAAACTTAAATATTTAATTTCTTTTATAATAAAAAGGCATTTAAAAAGGTTTAACTTTAAATTAACGTTATTAAAACGTTTTAACACCGTTTTAATTTTATTTATATAATTTTTATAAAATTTATTTAAATAAATTATTATGTTATTTATATACGTTAAATAATAATCATTTAAAAGGTCGGATAAAGTTTTATTAATATAACATTAAAACACCGTTAACGCTTCGTATAATCCGAAAAATATAATTAATTATTCGAAAGTTTTAAATTAAATGTAAAAAACGGTTTTTTATTTATTTTTTTCTTTTATTCGTAATTTATGAAATATAATTTTAACGTTAACTTTAATTAATTATTTAATTTTATAAAAAAATCATAAGATTTTTTTAATTAATAATAATAAATAATAATCGCGTGTCGAAATAATATTAAAAGCTTTATAATTCACATAAAATTAAAAGCCGTTTTTTAATTTCTTTATAAATAATATTAATGCTTTTTCCAAAGAATTATTAACTTTAATTCACTTTTTATTTAATAAGTTTATTAAGGTTTTTTATAACATTAAAAGCTTTTCTTTTAACATGTTATATAAAGGTTTTTATAAGATTTTTTTTTTTTTATTTTAATCGTTTTTTTATAAATTAACCTCGATATTTAACTTTAATTTTAATGGTAATAACGTTATATTTTCGTCGTTTAAAAAATTTCCGACTTAATTTTTTAATTCATTAAATAACGTTTTTCGGATTTAATTAATCGTAAGTTTTTTTTTTTTTTTTTAATGCGATATTAATATTTCGTATAATAACATTAAAAACTTAAACGTTTTCGCCGTTTTTTTTATATTAACGTTTTTTTTTTTAAACTATAAATATTAAGAATATATTTCCCATTACATATTTAATTTCTTTGGTTTATAAACATTTTATTTTAATATTATAAAATATTTAAATAATGTTTTAATTTTTTTCGTATATTATTAAGCCGTGTTTTTTTAAATTTATTTTAATCGACTTTTTTTTCGTTTTATAAATAACGTCGTTCCATTCCATTTATAATTTTCTTAATATTAAAAAAAACGTAAAATCTAAGATAATATAATTTTATATTCGTTTTTTTTTACCGTTTATATTAATTTCCATATATATAAACGTATTAATCGTATAAAATTTTTTATTTTTAATTAATTTTAACTTTTTTTTTTAAATAAATATACGCGATAATTTTATTTATTATATAAATCTTTTATTAAATATTAAATATATTAAATATCCCGAATTTATAAACGTATTAATAAACTTTTATTCGTTTAATAAGGTTTTAATTAAAAAAAAAATAATATACATTTTATTTAAAGTTTCTTTAATATTTATAAATTTTAATATTAACTTTTAAACGTAATTTCGTTTAAAAGTTATTCGTTTTCCGAACATTTTAATAATTCGTAATTATTTTTAACATTTTAATTATTTTAAGCTTTTATAATGGCCATTCATGGCGTACCGTTTCCATTGCCGTAATTTAATTAAAATGCGATTTAAAACGATAAATAAATTATTATAAAATGCTTTATTTTCGTATAACGGGTACACTTGTTTTTTTTTTTAAGTTTTTTAAACTTTTAATTTAATTTCCATTATATTTTTAATAAATTATTATTATTTTAACGCGAACCATTTATTTAATTTATCGTTATAATTATCGCGGCGGTTAAAATTATATAATTCACCCCATTTATAACCATATTTTTATTTTTATCGAACTTTAATTTTTATTTTTAAATAATTATTATATTAATAAAGTTAATAACCTTTTAATTAAATGTTTTTTCGTATTAAATGGTCGTAAAACGGTTATTTTTTTTTTTATAATCCGATGTTTTTTCCATTTTAACCGTTACATCGTTAACTTTAACCACCCATTTATTATAATCTTTTTTATTTAATTTTTTAACCATAAAAACATTCTTTAATTTATTATTTAACCCCGTATTAATATAATTAATTTTTTTTTTTTTAATATAACCCGTTAATTAAAGTTAATTTACTTTCGAAATTAACGAAAAAATCGCCGAAATATTAAAAGGCACTTTAACGCATTTTAATTAAGTTTTAATAAACGGTTTAAATCGATTATTTATTTTCGAATTTTTCGATTAAAACTTAAATAAAAGTTTAATTATTATATTATTCATTAAATTTTCTCGTATTAAACCATTATATTAAACGTTATTATTTTTTAATTAAAACCGAAAATATAATTTTTAAACATTTATTTTTTTTTAATTTAAAGTGTGTTAAGTTTTTTAAAATAAAAAAATTTAATATAATTATATATATTAAAAAAAAATTTTATTTATTAATTTAAATTAAATATTTATTTTTAATTAAAATCATTTTTTTAATTTCGTAAAACGAATTAAAGTTACTTAATAAATTAATTATAAAGTTATTAAAAAAATTATTAAAAAATTTATATATATTCGGATTATATTAATAAAAAACGATAAATATTATAAAGTTTTAATCGTTTATTATTTAAAAAATGTTTATATATTAAGTTATTATTTAATGCGATAAACGTTTTTTCGAAAACTTTTATTAATTAAAAAATAATTAATGAAAATATGTGACGGTTTTTATAAATAATGGTAAACTTATATTATATAAAATTAAAAATAAAATTATTTTCATTAATAAAAAAAAAAAAAAAAAGTAATAATTTTTCGTTTTTAAAGTTATAATATTTATATTTAAAAATGTAAATTAAATTAATTAACGTAAAAACCCCTTTTATACGTATTTTAATAACTTTTATAACCCATTTAAAGTTATTAATAATTTCATTATAAAAACCCACGTTTATTACGTTTATAATTATAATATAAATTCGCGTTAATTTTTATTTTAATTAACTTTCCGGGTCTTCGACCCGTAATATATTTAACGGTTTAAATATTATTATTAATTAATAATGAAATAAATGGTATTAAAAAGTATTTTATCGTAAATAAAAATAAAATTTTATAATTATTAATATAAAGAATTTTATTTAAAAAAATAAAAACTTTTAAAAATTAAATGTAAATTAAAAATAAAGCTTTAAATATATCGTAATTTAAAAGGAATTAAATCGGTACGTAAACGTTTATATATTTAAAAAAAAAAAAATTTAAAAATAAACTTTTAAATTAAAAAAATGAAATAAATAAATAATTTTAAATATTATATTACGGCGAATAAATCTTAAATCGGGATAAAATTTATATAACGGTGAAATTACGTATTTTATTAACGAAAATATTTAAAATAAAAAATTAAAAAAAAGGAAATTATAAAGTAATTTTTTTTAAAAAGTTTTTATATATTAACCTTATAATTAAAACATTAATTAACCGCTTTATTAATATACTTTAAAAATAATGGTAATTAAACGCCGTTATAACTTGTAATAAATAAAACGTAATATTTAAAAAAAGTTTTAAACTTATAATTAAATTTATAAATTACACTTTTATAATAATATATTTTTTAAATTTTATTATTTTTTATAAATTTTTAATTTAATTATATAAAATTTTTAAAAATTAATTTACATAATATATGATTAATTAAAAAATAAATAATAAAAATATTTATTTTAATTTAAAATTAAAATTTTATTTATTAA
>MU405533.1:0-10346 GCA_022836615.1 Annulohypoxylon bovei var. microspora | reverse complement strand
TTAAAAAACGTTATATAAATTATAATAATATCGCGATTAAAAACGTTATTAAATTTTTTTAAAAAATTTCGATTTTAAATATATATTTTAACGTTTAATTTTTTCGTGTAAAAAATAATCGTGGATATTAATATGCGAACTTTTTTAAATTTATTTATATTTAAATTATAATTCGAAAAACGTTACGTTTTAATTTTATAAATACATTAATACGAATTATAATCGTTAAAACCATGTAATTAAAACGGGCGCGGGCGTGAACGGGTGTAACCCGTTCGTTTTTCGAATTATAAATTAAATTTATTAAAATAACCTTCGTGTCGTTAACGTGGTTTATTAAAATAATATAAATCTTTTAAAAAAATTAAATATAATTAAATATAAAATTTATATTAATATATTAATTTATATAATTTATATATATTAATAAAAATTTTAATTAATAAAATATTTTCTTTTAAAATTAATTTTTAAATATTTATAAAAAAAATTATTTTATTTTAATTTTAATAAATTAAATAAATTATAATAAATTATTAATAATAAAAAAATTTTATTAATTAAAAAAAACTTTATAATTTTATATAATTTTATATAATTTATATTATATAAAATTACATTTATTTAAATTTAAAAATTAATAATTTATACGTTTATATATATAACGGTTTTTATAAATAATAATAAATTTATATTATATAAAATTAAAATAAAATAATTTTTATTAATAAAAAAATGAAAAAATAATTTTTTATTTTTAAAATTATAATATTTATATTTAAAAATTTAAATTAAATTAATTAATATAAAAACTTTTTTTATATATATTTTAATAATTTTAATAATTTATTTAAAATTAAAAATAATTTTATTATAAAAATTTATATTTATTATATTTATAATTATAATATAAATTTATATTAATTTTTATTTTAATTAATTTTTTAAGTTTTTAATTTATAATAATATTTTTATTTTTTATTTTTTAAAGTTTATAATTACGAAAGTTTTTTTATTTATTTTATTTTTTATTTTAAATTATTAATAAAATATTTTTAAAGCTTTTATATTTTTTTATTTTTTTTAAAATTTTTACGTTAAATTTATATAATTTTTCCATTTAATTAATATTATTTTATATATATTTTATTTTTTATATTTATTTTTTAATTATAAGATTTTTTTAATAATATATTTAAGGTTTTTATTATTTTAATTAATAAAAAATAATAATTAAATATTATTTTATATTTAAAATAATAATAAATTTATAATTACCGATTTAAATAATTTAATGTAAAATTATAATTAAATTTTTATAAATATATTTAATTTTATTATATAAAAATTAATTATTTTAATTATTTTATATTTTATAAATAATTAAAAAACTTTTTAAATTATAATATTATAATGTTTTTTAAATTTAATTAAACTTTATTATTTACTTTATATTTAAAACTTTTTAATTAAAATTAATTTATTATATATTTTATATATTTTTAAATTATAATTATAATAATTTAAATATATTTATTAATTTCTTTAATTTTAATTATAAAATTTATAATTTATTATTTTTTAAATAATTTATTTAAAACTTTATTAATAATTTATTTAATTAAATATATATAATATTTATATATTATATAAAAAAAATTTAATTTAATTATTATGTTTTAATTATTAATTATTATTATTATTATAAATAATATTTTTAATTAATTAAATTATATATAAATTAAAAAACATTATAAATATATTTATATTTTTTATTTTATTTTTTTATAAACTTATTAATTTTTAAATTAAAAGTAAAAAATAAATGTTATATTATTTTTATTAAATTATAAAGTTTTATTTAAAATACGTTTATTTAATTATTTTTTTAATTTAATATTATTATTATAAAAAAGTTATAATATTTAATATAAATATATATAAACTTTATAATATATGTTTTAACTTTTATAATATTTATTATTTTTAACAAAATTTATTTTAATAATTAATAAATAATTATTATTAAATATTAAACGTTTTTTTTTATTAATATTTTTATTATAAAATTAATAAATAATTTTAAAAAATAATAATTAAAAATAAATAAAAGTTTTAATAACTTTTTTCGTTAAATTTATTAAATGTAAATTTAATTATAAATATTATAATTTTTATAAAACTTTTATATATTTTATTTTATAATTAATTAATAAAAAAATTATAAAAAGATTATAATAATAATAATATATAATTAATTAATTTATAAAAATATATAATATTTATTTTTTTAATTTCATTTAAATATTAATAAAATAAATAAATTATTAAATTTAATATATATATATTATATTATTATATATAATATTTTTAAATAATATTAAATTTATTATTTAAAAATTATAAATTTTATTTATTATATTAATTTTAATATTTATAATATTTTTTTTTATATATAAATTTTTTTATAAACGTAAATATTTTTAATATTTATTTTAAACGTTTTTTTATTAAACTTAAAAAATTTAAACGTTTATATTTATTTATAAATGTTTTTTTATTTTAATTTTACGTTAAATTATTTATAATTATATAATTATATAAACTTTAAAAACCATTTTTAATTAAGTTATTATAAATTATTTAAAAATAATAATGTAAATAATAAATTAAATTAAAAATTAACGTATTTAAAAACTTTTATTTTAATGGTTTTTATAATATTTTTACGTAAATTTATTTATTTTATATAACATTAATTTTAAATTAAATTTATTAATTATAAAAAATTTAAAAGAAATATAATTTAAATTAATTTAACGTATTTTTCGAAATTTATTTAATTATATAATTATAAATAATTTAATACGAAATTTTTAAAAAAATTAAATTAATTACATATAATCGGTTATTAATATTTTTTTATATTTTTTATATAAAAAACGAAATTTACGAAATTTATATAACGTGTTACGGCGAATAAATTTTAAATTAAAATAAAGTTTAAATAATGGTAAACGACGTATTTTATTAACGAAAATATTTAAAATAAAAAAATAAAAAAAAAAAACCACGAAATTATTTTTTTAAAAAAGTTTTTATATACCGGTTTAACGGTTAAAACTTCGTTTTACCGTCCCGTTAATATATTTTAAAAATATTAATAATAAAACGTCGTTATATAATAAATTTAATATTATTTTTTTATATATAAAATTATTAAATAATTTTTTTTAAATAAATTAAATAAATTATTAAATTAAAAATATTATTTTATATTATTATATATAATATAAAATATAATAAAAATAAATAAAATGAATTATTAAATTAAAATGTAAAAGTTTTGGTTTCGTTTTTTTAATTTTAAGCTTAATTAATTCCCATTTAAATAATTTTTTTTTTAATTTATTATACGTGAAATTACATATAATTATTATTTACTTAATATACTTTTATTCGACCTTTTAATATATCGTTTTTTAACCTTGTTTTATATAATTATTTATTATTTATTATTTTAATTAACGATTTTCATTACATTTTAAATTTAAAAAAAATGTATTTAAGCTTTTTTAAAAACTTTTAATGCTTTTTTTATAAAAACTTTCCGATTTTAATTCATTATATATAATTATTTAATATATAAAATTAAAAATTAATAATTTTTTTTAAATATATTTAAATATTAATAAAAATAATAAATTATTAAATTTATAATAAATATATTATATTATTATATATAATATAAAATTTAATAAAAATAAATATAATAAATTATATATAATTATATAATATATAAATTTTAATTCTTTTAATTTTTTTTAAATAAATTTAAATAATAATAAAAATAAATAAATTATTAACTTTATAATATATATAATATTAAATATAATAAAATTAATTATTTAATATATAAAAAAATAAAAAAACAATTTTTTAAAATGCTTTTAAATGGTAATAAAATTATTAAATTATTAAATTTATAATTTATATATTATATAATTATATATAATTTAAAATAAAATATAAATAATAATAAATAATAAATTAATTAATAAAAATATAAAATAAAATTTTTTTTAAAATAAAATTTAATATTAAAAAAATAAATAAATTATTAAATTTATAATATATACGTAATATTATTATATATTATATTAAATATAATAAATATAAATAAAATTAATTATATATAATTAATTAAAAATAATATTAAATTCGTTATATAAATGTCGTGGGTTTCGTTTATTATATATAACCCGGCATTTATAATATTTTTCTTCGTATATAAATTTTTATATAAACGTAAATATTTTTAATGCTTATTTTTACGCACTTATAATTAAATTTAAAAAAATTTAAACGCTTATACCCACTTATATACTTTTTTTTTTTACCCGTTTTTCTTATTTTAAACCTTCGTTAAATTTCTTATAATTATATAATTAAATAAATTTTAAAAGGCGTTTTCGAATGAATTTAATTATATTTTATAAAAATTATTATATGGGTAATAAATTAAATTAAAAGTTAATGCATTTAAAAGCTTTTATTTTAATAATTTTCGCGATATTTTTCGCATAAACTTTTTTATTTTACATGCGATTATTTTTTAATTTAATTTACCATTTATATAATAATTCTTATAAAATGTAATTAAATTCATTCGAAAACGCCTTTTAAAATTTATTTAATTATATAATTATAAGAAATTTAACGAAGGTTTAAAATAAGAAAAATAAGTGAAAAAAAAAAGGTATATAAATAAATATAAACGTTTAAATTTTTTTAAGTTTAATTATAAATACGTGGGGGTAAATATTAAAAATATTTACGTTTATATAAAGATTTATATACGAAAAAAAGTATTATAAATATTAAACCATATATAACGAACGAAACTTATAACATTTATATAATAAATTTAACATTGCTTTTAATTAATAAATAAAATTAAATATTAATGATTTTTTTAAATAAACGTTAATATTAATAAAATAAATAAATTATTAAATTTTAAAAACATATATTATATTATTATAAATAATATAAAATATAATAAAAATAATATTATATAATAAATTAATTTATAAAAATATAAAATAATATTTTTTTTTAAATATATATTAATATTATTAAAATAAATAATTTATTAAATTTATAATATATATATTATATTATTATATAAAATTATAAATAAATAATGTTTTAAATTAAATTAAATATTAATAAAAACATTATTAAATATATAATATTATTTTAAAACAAGGTTTTAAACATTTAAAAAATTAATTATATTAATAATTACGTTATTAATATATTAAAACGTTAAAAATAATATATTAAAACGCGTTAATTAATGGAAAAAAAATCGATAAATATTAAAAATTAATAATTTAAAATAAAAGAATATATAATTATAAAAAAAAAATCATAACCGAAAGCTTATAATTTAAATATAAAATATACGAAAAACCATATAATTAAAAACGAAAATACTTTATTTTATAATAATTTTTTTTTAAATATACGGCGATAATAATCGTCGTATTATTTATAATAAAAACTCCCATTATTAATAATAATTACAAGTAATTTAAAACAATTAAATTAATTTAAATGTTTTATTAATTAAAAAATAAATTTTAAACTTTAATTAAAATACTTTATTATTTAATTTATTTAATTTTATAAAATTTCCATTCTTTTTAATTTAATAATTAAAGTTTAACGAAGTTTTTTAATGCTTAATTTTAAAGCTTTTAATCGTTTATTTATTTTATTTATTTAATTAAAATATACCTTTTATTTTAATTAATTATAAAATAATATAATTTATAATTTATTAATAATATTTTTTTAAAAGTTAATGTTACGAATTAAAGACTTAAAAAGTTAATTAAAGTAAAAATTAACGTGAACTTATATTATGGTTATAAATGTAATAAATATAAATCCTTATAATAAAATTATTAATAATTTTAAATAAGTTATAAAAGTTATTAAAATACGTATAAAAGAGGTTTTTATATTAATTAATTTAATCCACATTTTTAAGTATAAATATTATAATTTTAAAAATAAAAGGTTATTATTTTTCCTTTTTTTTTTTATTAATAAAAATAACTTTATTTTTAACTTTATATAATATAAATTTATTATTATTTATAAAAATTATTATATATTTTCATTAATTATTTTTTAATTAATAAAAGTTTTTAAAAAAGCATTTATTACGTTAAACGATAATTTAATATATAAATATTTCTTAAATAATAAACAATTAAAACTTTATAATATTTATCGTTTTTTATTAATATAATCCGAATATATATAAACTTTTTAATAACTTTTTTAATAACTTTATAATTAATTTATTAAATAATTTTAATTTATTTTATAAAATTAAAAAAATGATTTTAATTAAGGATAAATATTAAATTTAAATTAACGAATAAAAGGATTTTTTAATATACGTGGTTATATTAAATTTTTTTATTGCGGAAAATATAATATATTTTAAATTAAAGAAAAATAAATGTTTAAAAATTATATTTTTAATTTTAATTAAAAAATAATAACGTTTAATATAATAATTTAATATAAAAAGGTTTAATAAATAATATAATAATAAGGTTTTTATTTAAGTTTTAATCGAAAAATTTAAAAATAAATAATTAATTTAAATTATTTATTAAAACTTAATTAAAATGTATTAAAATGCTTTTTAATATTTTAGCGATTTTTTTATCGATTTTAAAAGTAAATTAATTTTAATTAATAAATTAAATTAAAAAAAGAAAAATAAAATTAATTATATTAATGTAAAATTAAATAATAAATTAAAGAATATTTTTATAATAAAAAAGTTAAATAAAAAAAATTATAATAAATAAATGGTTAAAGTTAATAACGTAACGATTAAAATGGAAAAAATATTAAATTATAAAAAAAAAAAAAATTATTTTATAATTATTTAATACGAAAAAACATTTAATTAAAAAGTTATTAATTTTATTAATATAGTAATTATTTAAAAATAAAAATTAAAATTTAATAAAAATAAAAATATAATTATAAATAAAGTGAATTATATAATTTTAACCGTTATAATAATTGTAATAATAAATTAAATAAATAATTTACGTTAAAATAATAATAATTTATTAAAAATATAATAAAAATTAAATTAAAAGTTTAAAAAATTTTAAAAAAAAAAGTAAATGTATTTATTATGACGGTTTTTATAAGCAACGGTAAACTTGTGTTATATGGGGTTAAAAATGAGGTTATTTTCATTAATAAAAAAAAAAAGAAAAGTAATAACCTTTTATTTTTAAAATTATAATATTTATATTTAAAAGTGTAAATTAAATTAATTAACGTGGAAACCCCTTTTATACGTATTTTAATAACTTTTATAACCCATTTAAGGTTATTAATAATTTCATTATAAAAACTTACGTTTATTACGTTTATAATTATAATATAAGTTTACGTTAATTTTTATTTTAATTAATTTTCCGGGTTTTTAATTTATAATAATATTTTCTTTTTTTGTTTTTTAAGGCTTATAATTACGAGGGCTTCTTTATTTACTTCGTTTCTTACTTTAAATTATTAATAAAATGTTTTTAAAGCCTTCGTATTTTTTAATTTTTCTTAAAGCTTCCACGTTAATTTTATATAATCTTTCCATTTAATTAATACCATTTTACATACGCTTTATTTTTTACGCTTGCTTTTTAATTGTAAGATTTTCTTAATAATGTATTTAAGGTTTTCGCCGTTTTAATTAATAAAAGGTAATGGTTAAACGTTATTTTATATTTAAAATAATAATAAATTTATAATTATTAATTTAAATAATTTAATGTAAAATTATAATTAAATTCTTATAAATACGTTTAATTTTATTATATAAAGGTTAATTACTTTAATTACTTTATATTTTACGTGTAATTAAAAAAGTTTCTTTTTAAATTATAATATTACGATGTTTTTTAAATTTAATTAAACTTTATTATTTATTTTATATTTAAAGTCTTTTAATTAAAATTAATTTATTATATGTTTTATATGTTTTTAAATTATAATTATAATAATTTAAATGTATTTATTAGCTTTTTTAATTTTAATTATAAAGTTTATAATTTATTATTTTTTAAATAATTTATTTAAAGCTTTATTAACGATTTATTTAATCGGGTGTATATGGTATTTATGTGTTATATAAAAAAAGCTTAACTTGGTTATTATGTTTTAATTATTAATCGTTATTATCGTTATAAGTAACATTTTTAATTAATTAAATTATGTGTAAATTAAAAAACATTATAAATATATTTATATTAATGTTTAAAACCATTACATTAATTACATTAAAACTTTTCGTGTAATTAATGTATAATATAATCACGAAATTTTCAATGTAATGGGTGTAATAAGTTTTATAAAACGTTTAATGTAATTAAATTAATTAAATGTATTACATTTTAAAAACTTATTATTTTATATTAATAAAATTATTTTTAAATAAAGTTATTTTTATTTACGTTATTATTAATCTTTTTTTGGTTCATTTTACGAGCTCGTCGTCGCTTATACGTTCGACCTTGCCGTTTTTTAATTCGTTCGAATAAAAGTAAAAAAAAAAATTTAACTTTTTCACCACCTTAACCCGTAGCTTCCGAATCGGGGTTATTAATTACGAAGGCATCGTTAATTTACTTAATTAATTATTTAAAAAAGTATTAAAAATACTTAAATACGTATAATATTTAATAAAAAAAATGGTTATATTTTAAAAATAATAATTTTAACGTTAATTAAAACTTTTATACGAATATTATATATTTACTTATTATAATAATTGTTATAAAAGGTATATAATGGTATTTATTAATGAAATCATTTAATTAAATATTAAACATTAATAATTATTAATAAAAAAGCTTTATACTTATTATAACTTTATAATTAATACATTTATTACATTAATTACACCCACGATAACTTTAAATGTAATGGATAATTAAATTTAAAAGTGGGACCGTGTAATTAAATTAATTTAATTGGTTTAATAATGCGTGTACATTGGTGGATTAACGTGTAATGGTTTCGAATATTAATTTATATTTTTTAATTTATTTTTTCCATGGATTTATTAATTTTTAAATTAAAAGTAATAAATAAATGTTATATTATTTTTATTAATTCACAAAGTTTTATTTAAAATACATTCGTTTAATTGTTTTTTTAATTTAATATTACCGTTATAAAAAGGTTATAATATTTAATGTAAATGTATATAAACTTTATAATATACGTTTTAACTTTTATAATATTTATCACTTTTAATAAAACTTATTTTAATAATTAATAAATGATTATTATTAAATACCAAAGGTTTTTTTTTTTTTTTATCGGCATTTTTATTATAAAATTAATGGATAATTTTAAAAAATAACGATTAAAAATAAATAAAAATTTTAATAACCTTTTTCATTAAATTCGTTAAACATAAATTCGGTTATAAACATTGTAATTTTTATAAAACTTCCATATATTTTATTTTATAATTAATTAATAAAAGGATTTTAAGGTAATTACGATAATATTATCCTTTTTTAAATAACCCGTGACATAAAAATTATAAACATTTTAAATTATAATCGTTTTAAAAAGTTTTTAATTTAATATCCACGTTCGTTTTTTAAACGATATAATTCCTTTATCGTTTAAATTACATTTAATAATCGAAACCTTATAATTTTTAAAAGTTAATAAAAAATAATAATCACTTTTATTAATAACTTCATAAATCGTTTTAAAATTCATATTTTTAACGACTTTTTAATTTTATAAAGTTTATAAGTTTTCGTTATAAAAAATTCTTTTTTTAATAAATATAATTATAAAGCTTTAATCCGATATTGCCCCCCTTTTTAACACTTTAATAATATTCGTTAAAAATATTTAAATGTTTATTATCGTCGTTTTTATTAAAAGTAACCATTTTTATTTAAATAAACGTTGTATACGATTTACCACCCTTTTATTTTTTTAATTTATTAAGATATTTTAACTTCGTTTTAATAAGGCATTAAGTTATTTTGTTTTTTTATCGGCTTAATACTTTATAATAAAATTAAATTTTAATAAAGTTTACTTTTAACGTATTTAACGTTCATTTAATTTACAAATAATTATAAAATACTTTAAATTCTTATAATTTTTAAAAATTATAAAAGGTTTAATTACTTTTTATAACTCTTTTTATTATATTTTTATTAATTTAATAATCGTTAAAAGCTTTTTATTATATATTTCGTAATTACATT
>MU405532.1:0-10483 GCA_022836615.1 Annulohypoxylon bovei var. microspora | reverse complement strand
AAAAACGCCCCGGAGCTTGCGTAGGTCGCGTTTTCCCGGACATTGTGGAGGGCCGTACCGGGTAAAAGAAAAAAAAGACCCCAAAAATTTTAATAATGAAATATATAATAATATTACGAATTTATTATTAACCTTATTTAAATAATTATTAATTAAACTTTTAATAATTATTAATAAAAAAATTATAAAATTTTATAATGAATTTTTATTATAATATATAAAAAAATTATTAATATATATTATATATTAAAACATTATAAATTAAATTTCGAATTAAATTTAAACGATAATATTAAAAACGATTATAAAATTAATCTTTATTAAATATTAAAAAAAAAGAAATTTAACCGTGTAAACGAAAATTTAAATTATTTAATAAAACTTTTAACCGGTTATTTTAATTTCGATTACTTTAATGCATGAAAAATATTATTACGTTTTAAAGTTAATAAAAATAAAAAAAATTAAAATAAATAAATAAATTTATATTTTCGATTATATATATAATTTTAATAAGTTTTATAATATTTTTAAGGTTAAAAAAATAATTATAATTAAAGATTTTTTATATATAATAAAAGTTCGAATAATTTTATAATAAATAAATAATATGTTTTAATAAACGATTTTAAACGATTAATTAAAAAAACTTACGTTAACATTAAAATAATATTAAATAACATTTTTTAAATAAATTATTTATAATTTAAATTAATTAATATTAAATATTAATAAATAATTTATTATAATTATAAAAAATAATTATAATAATTTTTAAAACCGTTTAAAATTTTTTATTAATATATAATATAATTATTTTTATTTAAATATTAATAAAGAAATTTATTTATAAAAATTTATAAAATATAAATTTTTTTAATATATAATTATAAAAAAAACGGTTAAAAAAATTAAATTTTTACATAAAAAATGTTATAAAGTTATTATTATAATTTAAACCATGGTTTAAATTATAAAAAGTAAAACATAATATATAAAAAAATAAAAAATAAAAAAAAAGTTATTTATAAAGCGATAAATAAAACGGTGAAAATAAGTAATTACTTATTACTTTTTTGCACGTAAAAAGCTTAATTAACGCCGCGGCGTTAAAATTTTTTTCCTTTTTCGTAACTTTATTATTTTTAAATAATCGTACGAATAAAATCGCTTTTACGCCACTTTAAATTTACGCTTTTTCGTGACATTTACGATAAAAAAAGAAATTAAAAAAATAAGTTATAAACGCATTAATAAATAATTTATTTTTTTCATAAATTAAATTTTTTTTTTAAAAAAAAAAGTTATATAATAACGTTTAATTATTATTATTTTTAAAATATATTAACGAAGTAATTAATTAATATTTTAATTATAAAATTAATATATAAAAACCTTTTAAAAAAAATTATTTTATAATTTTTTTTTTAATTTTTTATTTTAAATATTTTTATTAATAAAATATATAATCCGTTATCGTATAAATTTTATTTTAATTTAAAATTTATTCGCCGTAATAAAAAACCATTTATTTAACGTTAAATTTTTTAATTAAATGCATCGTTTAATTAAACGGGGTTTTTTAATAAAATTCTTTTTTAAAAATTTTAATTAATTAAAATCGCAGCATTAAATTTTTTAAATTTAATTTTTTAATTTTTAATTTTTTTTTTTTATTTTTTTTAACGTTTTATTTAATTTATTCGGACGGTTAATTTCGGGTTTTTACTTAACGTGTTACGCGCGTTTTATAAAAACTTTCCGCCGGTTATTTATAACCGTCGATTAATTAATTAATTAATTTAAATTAAATTTTTATTAATTTAATTATTCTTAAAATAATAATTAAAAATCGATTAAATAAATGTTTTTTTTTAATTAAATACATCGTTTTTATAAATTTATTTTTTTATTTAATTTTTTTTTATTTACTTTTTTCCTTTTTTTTATAACGTTTAATTAAATATATAATTATTTATATAAATTTTTTTTACGTATAAATTATTTATCGAAATTTTATTTAATTATTTTTTTTAAAACTTTATTTAATTATTTTTTTAAAAGTTTTTAAAAGCTTTTAATTTTTTATATAAAACGAAAAATGAATTTTTTTAAATTAAGTTTTTAATTTAATTTAAAATTTTTACGGTTTTTTATTTTTTTATTTAATACGGTTTTCCACAATGTCCGGGAAAACGTAACTTACGTAAGCTCCGAAACGTTTTTATTTTTTTAAAATTATAAGGACCGGGAAAAAGAAAAAAAAAACCGTATAAATTTTTCTTTATAAAAAGTTGTTAATTAAAAAAAATAAAGTAGGAAAAAAAAGTAATAAAATGAAAAAAAAAAAAAAATCCGTTTAAAAAACATCACCATTTATTTAATTAATTAATTTTTAATTTAATAATTAATTAATTAATTAATTAAAACCTTAATTAAAAAATTAATTTAAAAATTAATTAAAAAGCTGGTTTAAAAATTAATTAAAAAATTAATTAAATAATTAATTTAAAAATTAATTAATTTATTAATTAATCGATTAATTTATTAATTAATTAAATGATTAAATGATTAAATAAATAATTAAACATTTAATTAAATATTTAATTAATTTATTAATTATTTATTTATTTATTTATTTAATTAATTTAATAATTAATTAAATATTTAATTAATTAAAACCTTGGTTTAAAAATTAATTAATTAAATAATTAATTAAATAATTAATTAATTTATTTATTAATTTATTTTTTTATTTATATACGTACGTATATATAAATTAAATAACGGGTTAAATAATTTAAATATTAATTTATTAATAAAAAAAATATATTTTTATATAAAAAACTTTTACCGCTTTTTAAACCTTTGGATTTTAACTTTAATTTTAATTATTAACTTTACGTGGGTTTAAAAGTTTACGAAGTTTTAAAAATTTATATAATTTTAAAAACTTAATTTTTAATTTAAATTAATTCGTTTTTATATAATTAAATAAAAATTATATAAATAATTAATTAACTTTTAAAAAAATAACTTTTACGCGCGAAAAGTAATGGTTTAAAAATGGTTTAATACGTAATTTAAAAAGTAATTAATTAAAAGGGTGGTTTAAAAAAATTATTACGTGCGTAGGTAATTAAAAGGTAAATTTAAAAAAAAGATGCATTTAATTAAAAAATTTATTATTTTAATAATATTACATTTTAATAATATTTCGCGGGTATACGTCCGAACCTTTTAATCGTACGAAATATCGTTTATATATAATAAACGTTATTTTATATTAATAAAAATAAATTTATATAATTAATTATTAATTAATTTAAATTTTTTAATTAATTAAATTTACATATAATTTAAAGTTATTTTAATAACTTATATTTACCACCGTAAATAATTTAAACATTATTACGAAAACCTTTAAATCGAAGATTTATATTATTATTTTTTTCCGTTATAATTATTTTTAATTATTATAAATATAATTCTTTTTAATTATTTATAATCATTATAATTATATAAAATAACCATTATTTATATACGCCGAAAATAAATTATTACCATTATATTTATTTAAAAATATTAACTTTTTTAAATTACGTAATTATAAATTATAAAAGCTTTATAATAATTACGAGTTATAAAAACCTTATAATAATTATAAATTATAAAAGCTTCGTATTATATTATTAATTATATTTAAATTATTATTTAAATTTTTTTTTTTTTTCGATTAATTCGTTAATACATTTAATATATTTAATAAATTCGCGAATATTTTTAATATATTTAATAATATATTTAATAAATAATTAATTTATTATATTAATAAATATTATAATATTTAATTTAAATGTTATAATATTTAATTTAAATATTATAATATTTAATTTAAATAATAATAAATTTATTTTAATAAATAATAAATTAAATTAATTAATTAATTTTTTAATTATTATATTTTTTATAAAAATTATTATTATTATAAACATTTAATCGAAATTTTTATTTATATTATTTAACATTTTATTATATTTCGTTAATAATTCGAGCTTTTAATAAATTTAATTAATAATATTATTATAATTTTTATAAACGTTAATAAAATTAATAATATTTATAAACGTCGTAAACGTTTTATTTTTATTTTTATTTATTCATTCATTTAAATTAAAATTAATTACTTTAAACATAATTTAAAAAGCTGATATAAAAAAGTATAATAATAATATAAAAAAAATATAAAAATAATTTAATTTATATTATTAACGTTTTATTTACGTAAATAATTATTTATACGTCCGAACTTTTTAATCGTTTAAAATATCGTTTATATATAATAAACGTTATTTTATATTAATAAAAATAAACTTATATAATTAATTATTAATTAATTTAAATTTTTTAATTAATTAAATTTACATGCGATTTAAGGTTATTTCAATGGACTTAAACCAAAGATGTTTTTTTTTTATACTTTTTTAACCACTGCGAAATTAAATTAATTAAAAGCTTTAAATCTTTTAAATATAATAAAAAACATCTTTAATTTAAGATAATTTTATCGTTTTTCGCGTTTTACGCCATTATTAAAATAATTAAACCACGAATATTTTAACGAACTTTGTAAATTTTTCATTAAATATAATTTAATTTAATTAATTACGTTATTACGCATTTAATAAACTTTTTTTTAATTTTATACGACGTTTCGTTTTCATTTTATTTTATTATAATTTTAATCGTGATTTTAATCGTGATTTTAAATGTTAAACCGCGATCGAATTATTAACCTTTTAAAAGCCGATAAAAAGCCGATATATAATGATTTTAACGTTTAAACTTTAATAACTTTATATTTACCGTAGTTTTTTAATTATAAAATTAAACGTTTAAAAACCTTTAATCCAACGATTTAAATAATTTTATTTTAATTAAGTTACATGTAATAAAACGTATGTAATAAAGTGTTAAATATTATATTTATTTTAATTTTATTACTTTAAACCGGCCGCACGTGATAAACGCGATTTTATATAATAAGTATTTTAAACCGCGATTAAATTATTAGCTTTTTTATTTTTAATAATTATAATAATTAAACGGGCAATTAAAAAATTAAAAGGTTTATTTTTAATAAAAAGTTTAAATTATTTAATAAATAATAATTTATATATTAAATATATTTATTAACATTTATTTTAAATATAAATTTAATGAATTTAATAATTTATATAATGAATTTAATAATTTATGGTTAAAATTACGGTAAGCCGCGACTTAACCACGATTAAAGAAAATTAATATATAAATAATTTCGGACGTAAGTTTATTTTATATTTTATTAATTATTAAGTTTAAAATTAATTAAACGATTAATGGTAATATTATTACGAAAAAGCAAACGATTTTTTATATAATTAAACTTAAATTTATAATAAATTATAATATAATATTAATTAAAAATAATTAATATTTAAATAATTTTAAACGTAAATTTATTTTATATTTTATTAATTATTAAGTTTAAAATTAATTAAACGATTAATGGTGATATTATTATGAAAAAATAAATGGCATTTAAGCGTTATAATTAAAAAGATTTTTTTATTAAAATTTAAAATATAACGAGGATATATTTAAAGGGTAATTTAATAATATATAAAAATTAAAAAATTAATTTTTTAACTTTAAAATATAATTTAAAAGGTATTTTATACGTTATTATTAAATAATAAAGGATTATATGTTAAAAATTTTTTTTTTCCCCATATAAATTTGTAATTAACCTGGGTTTTCGAACAAAACTATCTTAGACCAAAAAAAATGCGAAAACGGTTTAATGCTCCATAGATACAATGGCACAGGCCACAGGCCCGTGGCTGAAGCGGGCGCAGCCCGCTTTACGTAAGCATTTTTTTTGGTCTGAGCTCGCTGAGATAAATCTAAGGTTATCTCAGCAGCCCACACTTGCCACCGCAGGTGGTCCAAGCGTTGCTGCGGAAACCCTCAGATCGGGGATCCACACGGGTGGGAGGGCGGCGTCTCTGATTGGTTGAAACTCTTATCGATAAGCCATCACCCCTCCAAATCTTTCTCAGCAAAGGATACACCTTTCAACTTGAATAACTTTCGCACCAAGCCTTCAACCTTTCAATACCCTACATTATAAGATAGCTCTCAATTCAGGGAATCGAACCATGTAGGTTTCATCCCGATGCATGGCCTGGTTGCAGAGATATGCGGTGTTTTACCCCGATTTCATACAGTTTTGCAGTTGTTTCGCCGGTCGCACGTGATGATCCCCGGAGGCCGTTCAACACTCTACAGCTATTCATACATTTCGCAGTATGCATCAACGAAAAGGGAAATAGGTATGATGCAACCTAATTTCTTTAATTAAGGCAGTAGTTAGACATCATATAAAACTAATTGCAAGCCGATTGAAGATGATTCCATGAAGTTATTCAAGTGAGAAGGTGGGTGGGTGTAGAAAGCTGGCCGCTGGGTGGGAGGGTACATCCCCATACACCAGTCTTTGTATGAGGGATCAAGTACCCCAATCAGGTGGCCATGGCGTATCGATAAGGATTTCCACCAATCAGAAAATACTATTGAAATGCAATACTATTGAAATAGCAAATCTTTTAATTAAAGGTATAAATGAATTTAATTAATTGAAAACGTTTTATTAATGTTAATTAAATTCGAAAAGGTTTATTAATTATTTATTAATTTTTTATTAATTTTTTATTAGTTTTTTATTAATTATTTTATTAATTACTTTATTAATTATTTATATAATTTTTAAATTTTCGAATTTAAACGTAATAATATGTAATAATTTTTATAAGTAACGGTAAACTTATGTTATATAAGGTTAAAAATAAGATTATTTTCATTAATAAAAAAGAAAAAAAAAATAATAATCTTTCGTTTTTAAGGTTATAATATTTATGCTTAAAAATATAAATTAAATTAATTAATATAAAAACTTTTTTTATACGTATTTTAATAATTTTAATAATTTATTTAAAGTTATTAATAACTTTATTATAAGAATTTACATTTATTACATTTATAACCATAATATAAACTTACGTTAATTTTTACTTTAATTAATTTTCCAAGTTTTTAATTTATAATAATATTTTTTTCCCCCGTTTTTTAAAGTTTATAATCGTAAAGATTTTTTCGTTTACTTTATTTTTTACTTTAAATCGTTAATAAAATATTTTTAAAGCTTTTATATTTTTTAATTTTTTTTAAAGCTTTTACATTAATTTTATATAACTTTTCCATTTAATTAATATTATTAATGAAACCTTGTAAATAAAGTAAAAGTGTGTAAAATTAATGGAACTTTTAATTTCCGAAAAAGCGTAAAAGTTTAAATAAAATCTTTTTTAAAGATTTTATTTTATTTATAATATATGTTTTAACCACTTATTAATTAATAAACCTCATTTTACGCCACTTTTTTAAAATATTCCCTTATTTTTTAAAGGACTCATATTAATTATTTTACATACGTTTTATTTTTTACGTTTACTTTTTAATCGTAAAATTTCTTTAATAATATATTTAAAATTTTCGCCATTTTAATTAATAAAAAATAATAATTAAACATTATTTTATATTTAAAATAATAATAAGTTTATAATTATTAACTTAAATAATTCGGTGTAAAATCGTAATTAAATTCTTATAAATACATTTAATTTTATTATATAAAAATTAATCATTTTAATTACCTTATATTTCGCATGTAATTAAAAGAATTTTTTCTTAAATTATAATATTATAATATTTTTTAAATTTAATTAAACCTTATCGTTTACTTTATATTTAAAGCCTTTTAATCGGGATTAATTTATTATATATTTTATACGTTTTTAAATTATAATTATAATAATTTAAACGTATTTATTAACTTTTTTAATTTTGGTTATAAAGTCCATGACCCGTTGTTTTTTAAATAATTTATTTAAGGCTTTATTAATAATTTATTTAATTAAATGTACGTGGTATTTATACGTTATATAAAAAAGGTTTAATTTAACCATTATATTTTAATTATTAATCGTTACCATTATTATAAATAACATTTTTAATTAATTAAATTATATGTAAGTTAAAAAACATCGTAAATATATTTATATTTTTTAATTTATTTTTTCCGTAAATTTATTAATCTTTAAATTAAAAATAATAAATAAACGTTATACCACTTTTATTAATTTATAAAATTTTATTTAAAATGTACTCGTTTAATTGTTCCTTTAATTTAATATTACCGCCGTAAAAAAGCCGTAATACTTAATATAAATATACATAAACCTTATAACACACGTTTTAATTTTTATAATATTTATCACTTTTAATAAAACTTATTTTAATAATTAATAAATAACTACCATTAAATACCAAGGGTTTTTTTTCTTTTTTATTAACATTTTTATTATGAAATTAATAAATAACTTTAAAAAGTAATAATTAAAAATGAATAAAAATTTTAATAACTTTTTTCATTAAATTCGTTAAATGTAAACTCGGCCACACACATCGCAATTTTTATAAAACTTCCATATATTTTATTTTATAATTAATTAATAAAAAAACCTTAAAATAATCATAATAATATTATTTTTTCTTAAGTAACTTATAACATAAAAATCATAAACATTTTAAATTATAACCGTTTTAAAAAGCTTTTAATCCGATATCCACGTTTGTTTTTTAAATAACATGGCTCTTTTATTATTTAAACCATATTTAATAATTAAAACCTTATAATTTTTAAAAGTTAATAAAAAATAATAATCGCTTTTATTAATAATTTTATAAATCGTTTTAAAGTTTATATTTTTAACGACCTTTTAATCCCATAAGGTTTATAAATTTTCATTATAAAAATTTTTTTTTCCGGTAAATATAATTATAAAGCTTTAATCCGATATTACCCCCCTTTTTAACACCTTAATAACACTCGTTAAAAACATTTAAATATTTATTATTATCATTTTTATTAAAAGTAATCATTTTTATTTAAATAAACGTTATATACGATTTACCATTTTTTTATTTTTTTAATTTATTAAAATATTTTAACCTTATTTTAATAAAACATTAAATTATTTTATTTCTTTATTAATTTAATATTTTATAATAAAATTAAATCTTAATAAAATTTACTTTTAATATATTTAACGCTTATTTAATTTACGGATAATTATAAAATATTTTAAATTTTTATAATTTATAAAAATTATAAAAGATTTAACCACCTTTTATAACTTTTTTTACCATACTTTTATTAACTTAACGATCATTAAAAACTCTTTATTATATATTTCGTAATTACATTCGATTAATAATAATTTTATTAAATAATAAACCACGGGTTTTAACATTCCATTATAATTTTTTTATAAAAAATAAGTTTTTAAAACTTACCTTAAATAATCCGCTTTTAAATACATCTTTTAATTAAGATCCTAGTAAATTAAAATCGATGCGGTAATAAATAAATATTTTAATTCTTTAAACGCCGCGTTTACTTTTTACCTTTATTTAAAAAAAACCTTTTTCTTTATTAAAGTGGTTAAAAAAGCAGTTAATTTATTAAATCCTTTAATAAACGTTTTATAAAAGTTCGCAAACTTTAAAAAACTACAAATTCCTTATACATTCATAAGTAATTTTCACCTTTTAATGGTTATAATTTTATTAAAATTTACCTTAATCCTTTTTTCCACCATAACGATAAAACTTAAATATTTAATTTCTTTTATAATAAAAAAACATTTAAAAAAATTTAACTTTAAATTAACATTACCGAAACATTTTAACACCGTTTTAACCTTATTTATATAATTTTTACAAAACTTATTTAAATAAATTATTACATTATCCACGTATATTAAATAATAATTATTTAAAAAGTTAAATAAAGTTTTATTAATATAACGTTAAAACGTTATTAACGCTTTATATAATTTAAAAAATATAATTAATTATTTAAAAACTTTAAATTAAATGCGAAAAATGGTTTTTTATTTATTCTTTTCTTTTATTTATAACTTATGAAATATAATTTTAACATTAACCTTAATTAACCATTTAACCTTATAAAAAAATCGTAAGGTTTTTTTAATTAATAATAACGAATAACGGTTACGTATTAAAATAATATTAAAAGCCTTATAATTTATATAAAACCGAAAGCCGCCTTTTAATTTCTTTATAAATAATATTAATGTTTTTCTTAATAAATTATTAACTTTAATCCACCTTTTATTTAATAAACTTATTAAAGTTTTTCGTAACATTAAAAACTCTTCTTTTAATATACCATATAAAAACTTTCATAAAACTTCTTTTTTTTTACTTTAATCGTTTTTTTATAAATTAACTTTAATATTTAACTTTAACCTTAATAATAATAACGTTATACTTTCGTTATTTAAGAAGTTTTTAA
>MU405531.1:0-10540 GCA_022836615.1 Annulohypoxylon bovei var. microspora | reverse complement strand
TAATTTATTAAATTAAAATATAATTTCCAAGGCTTTTATTTTAAAACGTTTTAAAATAAAAGCCTTGGAAATTATATTTTAATTTAATAAATTAAATTATTATATTAGTTTAAAAATTAATAATAATAAATTAAGTTCATTTAAAATTTCACTTTATAACGTTTAGCTTTTTATTAATAATAAAATATAATTAAAATTTACATATAAATAAATAAGGTTAAAATTTATATGTAAATACATAAGTTAACGTTATATAGGATTTTTTTATTTATTTTCTTTAAAAAAAAAGTTATTTAAATTTTCCTTTTTAATTATAAAAAGTAATATAATAAAGGTTAAATTTCGGAAATTTACTTAAAATTACGCACGTGGAATTAAATCTTAATATATAATTATAAAAGCTTTAAATATGTTACTTTTAATATTAAGTTTTAACTTATTTTAAAGATTTGTTTTTTTTTTAAATAAAACATTTATTATTATTATTTTATAATTAATAATATTTATAATTAAATTAATGGTATAATATTATTTTAATGTGGTAACATTTTTAATAAACTTAATGTAATAATTAAGTTTAAAAGTTTTTTATTAATTAAATTAATATTACCGTATAATATTAATAATAAATTAATTTTATAATATTATATTTCATTTAAAAAAAAGTATTATAATATTAATTTACTTTAAATAACATGTATAAAAATGGTTTTTAAGTAATTAAATTTAAATTAAATTTATAATGTTTAATTCGTTTAATTATTATAAATATAATTTTTACATTTTATTTATTAATATAATACTTGTAAATGTAAAAAATTATTTATAAAACCATTTCATTTTCCTTTTAATTATACGTTAATTTATTTATTATAATATTTTTAATATATTTTCTTTTAATAATATATTACTTATTTAATATTTACGTGTAAATATTATTAATGTAAATTAAAACATTATTATTTTATTTATTTAATTTATTTTTATTTTATTTATTATTAATAAAATTAAAATAAAGTTATATATATCGCGAAAGATTCTTTAATTTAAATTTTATCGTTAAGGAAATATTAAAATTATAATATATAATAAAATGGGTAATTTATAATAAATTTAATGGAAGTTTAATGTAATAACGTTCAATTGCCGTTACTTTTAAAATATATTAATAAAATAATTAATTAATGTTTTGGTTATAAAACCAATATATAAAGACCTTTTAAAGGAAATTATTTTGTGGTTTCTTTTTTTTTAATTCTTTACTTTAAATATTTTCGTTAATAAAATACATAATCTTATCGTTGTATAAATTTTATCTTAATTAAAAACCTGCTCGTTATAATATAATATTTAAAATCATCCATTTATTTTATTTCTTTAATTTAAAGGCTTACTTTTAAAATTCCTTTTTTTTTTAAATACGTAAACGTTTACGCATTAATTTAATTCCTTTTAAATTACAATATACTTAAAGCTTTATTTTTAATTTACATTTAATTTTTAAAAGCTTTTATTTTTTTAAATAAAATTCTTTATATTAATGGTTATAAAGTTTTATTTTTATTTACGATAAAATATCCTTTAATATCACTTATTCCGTTATTAATTAATAATAATATTTAAACTATTAAATAAAAGCTTTAATAAAAACGTTAAACCGTTTATTAATTAAATTAATTAATTAAAACCCGCTTTTATTCCTTTAATTACATAACCTTAAATTAATAAATCTTTATTTATAATTAAAAAAAAATCTTTAATTTTAAAGGAAATGTTAAAACCTTTAACGGCTTAAAAAATTACCCGATTAATTACTTAATAATGAAATTGGAAGCTTGTTTTTTCCTTTAAGAAAAAAAGGAAAAAAAGAATTCCGCCCATTAATAAATCTTTTAATTAAAGTAAACGTACCTTTTAATTAAATTTACGACGAAGCTTTACCACCTTGCTTTTAAGGCTTAATATAATAAAGGTAAATCCACTTTAAGCCGTATTATTTATTATTTTAAATAAATTAATAATGTTAAAAAATTAATTATAAATCGTTTTTTTTTCTTTTACCCCTTTTATTCCTTCTTTTTTTTTTGCTTTCCTTGCTTTTCCTTACGCCTTTTATTTTTTTACCTTAATTCATACGTTATAAAACTTGGTCGTTTTTTTAATAAAATAAGATAACGAGCTTAAAGAACCGGATAACTTTTAACGTACCTTTAAAACATAATTAATAATTTTATTTTTATTTTTATTAAAGATTTGCATTAAGGACTTACGTTTTTTATTAAATAAATTAAATCTTATTTTCGAAAAATAAGAAATAAATATAAAAAACAAGCTTTAAGTTAATTAATAAAAATTTTTTAAAAAATATATTTAATTTATATAACTTTACTTATTCATTAAAAGCGAAGTTAAATCGATCTTTTAATTTTTCTTTATTAAAAATAACATTAATCGATATATTAAAATTAAACAAATATATAACTTATTAAAATTATTATATAATAACTTTAATATTAAGATTTAAATTAAAAATAATTTCCATAAATTCGACATATAATTAAATAAATAATTCTTTAAATTTTACGCGCTTTTTATATTATTAATAAATAAAAAAAAAATCCCGGTATTTAAATAAAAAAAAAAATTAAACCGCTAATTAACCGTTAATCTTTATACCTAGGCATTTTATTATTATTTAAATAAAAAAATAAAGTTTATTAAATTTAAAAACCTTTATTCGGCGTTAATTTAATAATGCGCCGAAATTATTTAAAAAAAAATTAACTTTATAATTTTTTAATTTTAATTTAAAGTTAAGGTTATTTTTAACATTACGAAAATAACTTTTATCGGTTTTAACATTTTTTATTTAATTATAAAAATCATAATTTAAATATATACGAAAAAGCTTTTTTAAGTTCCTTTAATTCTTTATTAATGTAACGCCTTTATAACGTTTAACATTAATTTAATTTATTATTTTTATAAACAAAAAGGCCACTTTTTTAATAATTGCTTAACGCGTAATGCGAAAGTTAAAACAATGGCCATTATTTTAAAAAAAAAAGCAACGAAGCATAATAAAAATAACGTCGATTTAAAATCGGGAAAAAACAACGTTTAAGCAAAGCTTCCAACTTAAGCTCCTTTTTATATATTTACTTAAAGATCACAATTCGTGATTAATATATCGATTCGTTTGTAAGGTATAAGCGTAGCAATAATAATATAAACGTTAATAAATATTAAAATATAAATATATATAATTACTAATTAATAAAACACGTGTTTAATAATAAATATATAAAACCTTTTTACCATTTAATTTAATTAATTTATCATAATAAAAAACTTTAATAAATAAACCATTAATCGGATTAATAAAATAATCCATATTAACATTTAAATATAAAATAAAAATTTTTATAACGTACTTATTTTTTTAATAAACTTAAAGAACCGCTTTTAATTTTAAATAATATTAAGGTTTAAATTTTTAACGAAATATAATATTATATTAAATAATTGGCGTTAATAATTAATCTTTTTTAAGTTATTACTTCCCCGTTATCGTTACGCCTTTAATATTATATTAAAACTTTTTACTTTTTGGAAAAACGTAAATAAAATTACATAAAAAAATATAAAACGTTATAATCGCCTTTAATTTCGTACTTTAAAAGAAAAACAAATTATTATAACATTTATATATTTCATAATAAACCTTATAATTAAAATAAACCGATAATTTTTTATTACTATCCCGTTTTTTTTTTTTTAACTTTCCGTTAAACTTTTAATATATTTTATATTATTATTTATTATAAATGTTTATTTAATTTTAAGCTTAACGTTTATTAAAAAAATATTACGTTCTTAATAAAACCTTAACGCAATTTATAAACTATTAAACGCTTTTGTTTTATTTTATTAAAAGTTCGATTTAACTTTTAAAAAAAGGTTATAACAAAAAAATAACTTTATTTAAAAGTAAATCATGAAAAGGTTTTTTCTTTATTTATATAATTTAATTAAAATATTCTTAAAAAAAAACAATAATTTATTACCGTTTTATTAACCTTTTAATTATAAAATAAACTTAAAAAAAAACGTTAATTTTATTAAATTATATTTCCTTTATAATATAAATACGAAGCATTTATAAGCCTTAAAAAAATATCTATTAAATTATTTACGTAAAAAATAAATCGTATTTAATGCGGTTAAATATAAATCTTTTGTTTTTTTCGCGAAAAAACTAAGGGGTGGCTTAAGGTTTTATATTAATTATTAAAAATTAAATGTTTACATTAAAAAAGATCGTTACCTTTTTTTTTTAATTAATGAAACGTTAAAAAAGATCTTTAAAATTAAAATCTTTATAAAGTTTAATATTCGTTAAACTTTCCACCACATTAAAATAAACCTTATTTTAAAAAACCTTATTACTTTTTAAATTTATTTCAAATTATATAAATATTGCGTATTCCTTTTTAAGTTAAATAATAAGCTTAATATATTTTAAAAATATATTAATTAAGCCTTTTTCTTATTTTTTAACGACTTTTATATAACGTATATAAATAATATTTTAATTTATTTAAAAAACTTATTCTTCCATAAATACCACGTATAATAAATGTTAAAGCGCTTACGTTTTATTAACTTATAAATTAATATTTAAAAAAGCGAATTTTCGGTTATAAAAATTAAATTCTTAAGGTTTATTATCTTTACTTCCGGTGTAATTATTAATTAAAATAAAATTAAAGTAATTTAAAATTAAAAAATACCTTCTTAAATTCGGGAACTTTAATCGTTTTTAAGCTTTTATAATTTTTATCGGCAATTTATATTAAAATATAATTAAATTATAAAGCCTTTATATTTCTTTACCGCCGCTCCGCATTAAATTTAAATTAACAAATATACCAAAGCGTTTAAAACGTTAAAAACAATCTTAACCACCTTTTTAATTTTAAAACACTTTTACAAAAATCAAAAAGTTAAATTAAAAACCGACGCTTTTAATAAGGTAATTTTTAAAGTTCTTTTATAATTAAACGAATTAAGGAATTAATATTTAATAACTTTCTTTTCTAAAATAATAATTTCTTTAAAATATAATTATTTTATTTATAATAAAAAGCTTTTCGTTATTATAATAATAATAAAACTTTAAAAATATATATTCGTTTTATTAAACAATAAATTCGATATATTTATAAACCATTAAACGTTATAATATTTTACCATTAAAAGAACGTTAAACTTTCGTTAAATTAATTGAAATAAACATTTATTTTAATTTAATTATAAGTTATATTATCGCTTGAAAAAGAAAAATATAATAATTAATACTTTATTTTAAAAAACGGCCGATTTAACCACCTAAAAAGTAATTAAAAAATATAATTAATTTATTATTTTATTACCTTTTTTAATATTTTATAATAAAATAAATCCTTTATAACCTCCGGTTAATAAACCTTTAATAAACTTATTATCCCTTAACCTTTAATACATTTTAATTACGGTAAAAGTTTCCGAAGAAAAATTATTTTAAAATATTAAATTAATTAACGTTATTTTAACGGTTAATTAAAACGTTATTAAATTAAAAATGTAATATAAATAAGCCAAGAAAAAAAAAAACGGGTACGCTTTATAAAATAAATTATTACTTTTAAAAAAAAAGTTAATAATCTTAAATAATAAAAAACTTCATATTAAATTATATAATAAATTTTATCGTTTTTTAAGTCGAACGTATTTAAGTCGAAATAAAATATATATAATAATATTAGAAAAATACTTATAACTTAATATAAAAACGTTTATAAATTATTATTACGCTTATTATAAATAATATTAAAAAAGTTAAAACCTTAAAATTAAATTAATAAATTTATTTTAATTATTTCTCATTAATAAATAAATGTAATAACATATTTTAATAAATTTCAAATCCATATTTTTTAATCGTAAAAAGTTTAATTCGATTTTAATAATCGTTAATTAATTAAATAAAAGACCTTTTTTATTACCCACGTATAAAACTTATACCGCCGCATAATTTATAAACTTATATTATAAATATATTTAACGCATTTATAAAACCTTTAAAATAATTATATTTAATAAAAATCTTTAATTCGTAACCGCTTTTTTAAATAAATTAATTAAACTCATTAAGGTAAACCTTTATAAATTAATAATAAAACATTTGTAATTTAATAATTAAACGAAGATTTTTAATTAATTCATTTAAATAAAATTATAACCCTTTATAAATTATTTTCAAAATAATTAATCGGAGATATTATTTTACTTAAATTTCGCATACACCATTTAACCGCATTCAAGCACAAGGCTTTCCCCCATAAAAATAAAAATAAAATTCGTTTTAAAAATAATCTTTAATTAATAAACCCGCATTCGTAAATCCAAGACCCTTTAAAAAAAACTCAACCGCACCATTACTTAATCGTTAATAAAACATTAAGCCTCCGTTATATAATAAGCTTATAAAAACCTTTTATTAACATAAAATCGTTAAAGTAAATAAGTTAATAAAAAAAAATAATTAATAAATTAAATAATAAGTAATTAAATATATATCCGCAAAGGTAATTAATAAATAAATTACTTTTATAACGGTTTAAATTACTTAATAATAAGTTTTTTTAAAATATTAACAAAGTTTTATCGTAATGCTTTTAAAATTAACCTACCTTTAAATATAAAAATCCATTAAATTTTAAACACAAGTTAATTAATTAAAGCCCCAAATAATTTAATTTTAAGATAAATAATAAATCCCTTGCTTTTAATAAAAATTAATAAGAAATAAAAATACGAAATATTTAAAATATTAAGCTCCAAGCTTTTTAAGAAAAAACTTTAATATAAAATAAATTAAATAAATTATAACCTTAACTTAACATAATACTTTTTTAAGGACTTTTTTAACGCGTTAATTAAAATAAAAAACTTTTATAACTTACATTTTAAAACCATTAATCTTTTAACTAAACTTTAATAATAAATTAAAACCACCGTAAAAAATAAAATATTAAAAATAATAAATAAAAATAATTTACTTATTATAAAAAAAAAAGAAATTAAAGAAATAAGTTATAAATGCATTAATAAATAACTTATTTTTCCCATAAATTAAATCTTTTTTTAAAAGGAAAGGGTTATATAACGACGTTTAATTATTATTACTTTTAAAATATATTAACGAAACGGTTAATTAATATTTTAATTATAAAATTAATATATAAAAACCCTTTAAAAGAAACCACTTCGTAGCTTTTTTTTTTTTAATTTTTTATTTTAAATATTCTTATTAATAAAATACGTAATCCCATTATTACATAAGCTTTATCCCGATTAAAGACCTGTTCGCCGTAACATTTAACAAGTTATAAAATTAATAAATTAATAAACCTTTTATATTCTTTATTATTTTTATATTTATTTATAACGGAAAAATAATAATTATAATAATAAAAAAAGTAAGTTTTACGATTTTATGTAAATAATTATATGTAAATTTAATTATATATTAATTTAATATTATTTTTATAAACCTTTAATAATGTATATTAAAAATTTTCTTAATATATATTTATAAAATTTATTATAAATAACATTATTTTTAAAATAATTAATATCATAATATTATAATATAAATTAATACGATATACTTATATATTATATATTAATATTTAAGGGATTTAATTAATATATAAGAAAAATGAATTTTTATTTTAATGATCGAATTTTGAATTTCATTGTATTTAAATACATGGTTTTATATTATTTCCGTCCCGTTATATTATTAATAATATCATGTAATTATTTATTACGCGTTATTAAAAATAATAAATAAAATCCTTTATATAAATTTACTTTTAAAACGGTTAACATTTAATATAAAACTTATGCATTTATAATTTACATTAATTTAAATAATTAATAAAAATGAATATTATAAATAAACATTTAAAATAAATATAAAAAGTATATATATTAAAGAAAATTATAATTAATTTTAACATTTAAAAAAATAAATTTTATATAAATAATTTTTAATACGTAAGGTTATTTAATACCAAAGTAACACATATTATTATTTTTATTTAAAAAAGCTTTTATCGGTTTACTCCGTTCGTTTTATTATAAAAACCTTTAAATTTATGTATTAAAGTAAATATATAATTGTTAAATACTTTTTAACTTAAACTTTTAAATTAAATTAAAGCTATTATATATATAAATTATATTACATTAAAATAAATTATTTTTATTTAAATAAAACACATTTCTTTTAATTAAAATATTAAATTAATAAAAAAACGTGAGGTTATTTTATATTAAAATAATAAAAAGCTTAAATTTTATTAATACATTATTATTTATTTATTTTAAAGAAAAAAAGCTTCCATTAAATATAAAATTATTTAAAAATTATTAATTAAATTAAAATTCGAATATAATTTAATATACCGTAAATTTAAATTAATATTAAAACATTTAAAAATTAAATTACTAATTTATAATTAAAAAAAGATAATTTTTAAAAAGAAATTCATAAATTTCTTTAAATTAAATATAACCTTAACATTAATTTACGAACCTTTTAATAATAATTTTAAAAATGAGGTTTTTATAAAAATAAATTTAATATTAATGTTATTAAAACGGAAATCCATTAGTTTTTTTAAATGAGGTTATTATATTTTTATATTATTAATTATTTAAATGAAAAATAATTTAAAATTAATATATTAAAACGATTTTTAAAACATAAATTAAAAAAATAAAAAATAATTCATTACGAAAAAATTAATTACACTTTTAAATTTATAAATATTATATAAAAATACTTTTATAAAAAAGATTATTATAACGATTTAATTTTAATTTACTTATAATATAAATATAAGTTAATAATTAATTATATTTTCTTTATTTAAATTTAAATGAAAAACGGCATGAAAAAATAAATCGATAATTTAAATTAATAATTACATAATATAATGGAAGTAAATTAATTTATTAAAAATTATAAATAAATATTAAATATTTTCAAAGAATTAAAAAAAAATAATGTTTAAAAATATATTTATAATTATATATATATCTTTATTATAAAAGATGGATTATATAATGTATACCATTAATAATATTTAAACGTTATATAATAACGTTATAATAATTAATTAAATCATAAAAAACGGAAAAGTAAAAAGTTTACAATTCCGGGTTTTAATTATATATAATTTATGGATGGTTATATAAAACTTTACTTTGCCGGATTTAAGATTTACGTTTACATTAATGCATATTTTTATAAGATTTTATAATACAACGTTAATAAATTTAATTCTTTTTTTATAAACGTATTAAATTAATATTTATTTACCATTAAAATGTTAAAGTTTTAATTATAATTTACTTAAATAAATCATGGTATTAAAATTTTATTTATAACGATGGTGTATTTTTAATTTATTATATATAATAAATTAATTATAACCATAAAAGATGTGAACGGTATAAATTATAATTAAATGTAAAGTTATGTGTTTTAAGATTTATATAAGTGGGGGATTAATAAGCAAAATAAAAAGATCGAGCAATGGTGGGAATAATTATTTTAAAAGGTCGTATGTCGTTAAATTATAAGTTCATTAAATTTAAATATTTTTTAAATTTAAATTAACATAATTATTTAAATATACTTTAAGTTTTTTATTAATACGGATAAATTTAATAAAAATTCGATATTAAACCAAGTTATATTATATGTTATATATGGAAATATTTTATAATAAAAAATTATTAAGTTTATTAAAAATTAAAATATTCATTAAATTAAGTATTATTTAAGTATAAACCATGTTATTATTAATTAAGTTAATGAAATGTGGAATAACCTTGGAAATACCGGGGTGTTAAATTATGGTTAAAATATTAAAAATAATTTAAAATTATAATAATTAATAAAAAATTTAAATGTTTTATTATATAAATATAATTTTAATAATTTCCTTGCATTAAAAACGCAATGTATTTGCAATGAATGGTTAATAAAACATTTATTAAAATGCATGGGGAATTAAAAATTATTATATATATAAAGTTATTTTAAATTAAAAACTTATTTTAAACGATATGTAATTAAAAGTAAAAAACCAAGGTTAATATTTAATAAGTTTTTTTATAATAACTTAAAATAATATAAAAATTAATTAAATATTCATTAAAAGGATATGGAAAAAACTTAAAAAAAGGTGTAATTATAAAGGCATGAAATTAATAAACTTATTAATTAATTTAAGGAAAATGTTTAAATTATAAGGTAATTTCTTAAAAAAAAAAAGATTTAATGAGAAAAACCATTATATTTATCGTAATTAAAAATAAAAAAAAAACAATTATTATTTCGCACATTAACCACGTTTTTTACTTAATGTGTAATTAAAAAAAGTAATAAATAAACATTATATTAACTTTAAATTAAAAT
>MU405530.1:0-11127 GCA_022836615.1 Annulohypoxylon bovei var. microspora | reverse complement strand
TTTTATAAAATTAATTTAATAAGTTGGTTTTTAATTCCTTTTTTTTTAAATTAATATTATATTAATTTTAAAAAAATATTAACTTTTTTATTTTACTTATTTAATTTATAATTAATAATAAATTAATATTTTGTAAATTCTTAAGCTTATTTAATTTACCTTTGGTTTAATATTTTAATTATCATGAAATAAATTAAATTTTAATAATTAAAATAAATTTTAATTTAATGTTTAATACCTTTTAAATATTGGTGCCATTTACCGAAAGAATCTATAATCGCGAGTAATTTTTTATCGTGGATCTCATAATTTAAAATGGGCTATAATTGGTGTTATTATAAACCGGTACTTTAATTCTTTAAATGTTTTTTCCATTTCTTAGGTTTATTTCCAATCACATTGGTTACTTTTGTTTACATTAATGATGGGTTTAATGATTTTAAAAAACTTATAAATAAACCGTTAATAAAAGTTTATAAATCCGATGAATTATTAAAATTCTTTAAGGTTTTTTAATGTTTTTTAAACGTTAATACATTTAACTTTATTTTAAGTTAAAGAAATACCGTTAACGTTAATAATGTATTTTAAGAATTTTACTTTTTATATTCTTTAAAAACATTTCTAAGGGTTAATTATAAGGTTATTTTTCGAAAATTATTTAAATATTTTTTTAATTAATATATTATGTTCTTTAATTATATTTTTATAAATGAATAAATTATTAAGGTATACAAAAAGTCCAATGTTAATTAAATTAAAGAAAATGTTATTTATTATAAATTAAAAGGTAATAAAGGTGTTTATAAGTTTAAAAAACATTATTATATATTTAAATAAGTTATATTTACAACGAAAGGTTGTTTTTTATTCGTTGTTTTTTTTGATTTATATTAGGTGGAATCTTAATTTTAAGTCGATTTTAATGAATTATTTAATGGTTTAAAATTAAGTTTGAAATTTAATAATAAAAGGAATAAAATATTAAATAAAAATCATTATATTATTTAAACTTTAATAATTAATTATTGGTTTTAAAAGGTTTTTAAGGTTTAACTTATTATTAAATAAAAAATAATTAAAATATAAAAATTATGGTAATTATTAATTTAATTTATTTATAAAAAATTAAGCTTTTAATTTTAATTATGTAATCGTAAAATATTATTTTTTGAATTTTTATAATAATAATTTAATTAATTAATTTTTTTTTATTAATTATAAATTATATATCCAATAATTTATCCCCACTTTCATATAACATTTATCTATAAACATTATAAAAACTTTATACGAAAAAATTAATTTATAAATTCTTTTATTATTTAACATTTCTTTTAACCAAGGTTTCAAGGTATTAAATTCCCTTTCATTTATAACATATAAAGGTTTTTAAAGGGGTAACTTTCTTTTAATAAAGTTAATAAAATGGTTTTATAATTAATAATTTAAAAAGTGTTAACCGGTTTTTTTATTTATAATGTATATAAAGTCTTAAAATTCCTTAAATATATTTTTCAAAGCTTTATTAAGGTTATTATATTTAATTGTTACGATTATTTTAAGGTGGTTAAAGTTATAAAGTAATTAATTAATATAATATTTTTAATAATAATTTAATGTGAATTAAATCTTTTTAAAATTTAAAAAAAAGAAAAAAGGTTCATGAATTTTTATTTATTATTAAAGAAATATAATATTATATTTATTATTTAATTTATTTAATTTAAAGTTAATTTAAGAAAAATAATCTTTTTAATGGTAAAATATAAAAAAGTTAAAATAATAATGTTTTATTAAAGGAATTTTTATAACATTGAAAGTTAATATAAGTCGTGTTTTATTTTGTTTAATAATAAGTAACTTTTATTTCTTAACTTTAAAAAAAAATATTAATAAAATTAAGCTTTTAAAGTTTAAAAGTGTTTTAATTATATGTTTTTAATTATTATAAAATAAGGTTATAATAATTATTAATTATTAATTTAAAATAAACTTAAAACGTGGTTTTTTAATTAAATTTATCATGACTTTTATTATTTTTTTAATTGTATTTACTTGTAATATATCACTTTATTCCGGTTATGGAATTTAATAAAATATAACATTAAAACCTTTTAAAAATTTAATTTTAAGTTTAATAACTTGAAGATTTTAAGTTAAATAATTTTTCACATGGTTACATTAATTTTAACCTTCTTTTAAAGCGTCGAATTAAATATAATATTTTTTTTATAAAAACGTTTTATAAAAGAAGTTTTCTTTAAGATTAATGGTAAGTTCTTACCATTAATATTTTATTTAATAAAATATAATAAAATTTAATGTTTATTTTAATTATAACGTTAATAAAGTTTTTTATTTTTTTTACGTTAATTAATGTTAATTTAATTAATACCTTTTAAAACTTCTTTATTAAAAGCTTAAATTTTTTTAATATTAACCTTAAGTTTTCCATTTTATTTAAATTTATCGTTATTTTTTAAAAATTAATTTTAACTTAAAATGGAGCGATTTTTTTTTCTACGGTTGGCTTAGTTTAACTTCGAGTGTTCTTAGGTTAAAGTGGGCCCTTTTTTTCCCGAAATCTTTAAGTTGGTTAATATATTTTCATAAATTTAACTTGTTTTTTAAATGGCGGTAAAAAACTTGTTATTATTTTTAAATAAGTTGCTTTATTTAAAATAAATTAATTTGGTGATTTTATTAAGAAAGGTTTTAATAATGTGGTTTTGGAACGTAATACCAGATTATTAAATCATTTCGTTAAAATTTAATAACTTTATTAAATATTAAGTTACGTTTTTTTAATATTTAAGTTCATATATTTTTTTCGAATTATAATATTTTTTTAAAAGGTTTTTAAATTGTTTTTAAAAGGCTGAGGTATAAGCCGTTTAAAAGTCCGCGACCTTTAACCGATTCACTTAAGCTTTTCTTTATTAATGTTATAATTAAATTTTATTTATTAATAAAAAACCTATTTAATTAATTTAATAATAATCTTCGAAGAAGTTTTCCACATACGTTTTTATATACGTTTTAAGTTTCATTTATTAAAGTTAATATTTAAATAAATTTTTACCGTCATAAATTACAAGCTTATTAAAATATATAAAATTAATAATAATAAAAATAACATTTCGGTAATTAATTTTATTTAAAACCCTTAAGAATATGTTTTTATTAAAGGTTAATTTAAATTAAAAATCGTTATCGTCATTTTTAATAATTCGATTATTATAAAAAAAAAGCAATCCTTTAAAAGGTCCGCCAAGGGGAGGTTTTAATTATTAAAAAATATTATTATTAAAATCGTTGGGATTTAATTTTAAAGCTCTTAAAATTACATAAAAGGGTTTTTAACCGTTAAATAAAGTATTAATTATAAATGATTTAACACATATAACATTAAATTATATTTATGTTTATTATGCCATTCGTTTTATTTAATTTTTATTTAAAACCTTGGTTATTAAGATTTCTTTAATTTGTGTTTCCAAATTAAAATACTTTATAAAAAATACTTTAAATTAAATAAAATCTTTTTAAATGAAAAGATTTAATAATAAAAACGTTGTTATAATAATACACTTTTTAATATTTTTTAATATAAAGTTCACATTTATAAGTTTATTAATAACGAGTTAAATATTAAACTTATCGAAAATAATTTAAATGTATACTTTAAAATCATTAATTTATCGATAAATATAATCGTTTAAATAAATTAAATTAATATATTTATAAGTAAAAAATATGTTAATTTAAAACTCTTTTTTTATTATTTATAAAATAATTTAAGTTTATTTTTCCTTTTATTAACTTAAATTAATTTGGAAGATTTTAAAAGTTTATTAATAATAAATAACCATTTCACCGAGTTTATTAATGGCGTTTTATTTAATTTAATTATCGTATGTAAACTTAGTAATAACGTTTTAAATTTATTAAAAGAAGTTAAAGTTAATTTATTAAATTTATATTTTAAAATAATTTATTTATTCCATTAATACCTTAAGTTTTAATTAATGCATTTAAATTACCATATTATAAATATTTCTTATAATATTATATTGTTTATAAATTTAAGCTTGATTAATAATTTATTTATCGTTAACAAAAAAAACAAAGGTTTAAATAACATGGTAAATATTTTTCATTTAATTATAAAGTTCGAAAAACCATGTTAAAAGGTTAAAAATGGTATATTACGATATGGTTATTTTAAAAATGTTATACATAATTATTTTATAGTTTTATGGTTTATAATAAGTAATAATAATATTATCGTTCGTTAATTAAAAAGATTTTATTTTTCCGGATTAATAAAAGGAAAAAAGTTTATTTATATTATTAAACTTAATAAAGAATTTACCTTTTAAAGAATAAATTAATTAAATAATTCGTTATAAATTATTAATAAAACTTATCATTTTTTTAATAAGTAAGTAAGGTTCAACGTGTTTAAAGATGATTATATTTTTAATATTTAAGGGATTTAAAATGGATATTTCTTTAAGTACGTTTATGGGAAAAAATATAAAAATAAAAATAAAAAGGGTTAAAACAAATTATATTAAAAGATATTAAAGGTTATTTCTTTAGTTTATTGTTTTAACGTATGTTTATGAAAATTTATTAATAGGAATAAAAAATGTTATTACTTGTAAAAAAAAGGCATTTAAAATTAAATGAATGGAATTCATGAATGGTTAAAATGGAAATAATTTTTTAAAATAATAATTGTTTTAAAAATGTATATACTTTTCTTAAAAATAAATTCTTTTTAAAAGTAAGAGAATTATTTATGATAAGGGTTAATAATAAAGTTTGGATAATAAGGATTAAATTTAATATAATAATTTAAATTTTAATTAAAAATTTAATTTTTTAAAACATTATCCCGGGGTTAAAATTAAAAATAAAAATAAGGATAAGATTAAAGTTAAACATAATTTTAAGTTATTAACGATATGGAAAATTAAAGGGTTATAAAGTTATAACATAAGTTTATTTATTTTAGTTTTTTATTTAAATTAAGTTTAATAAATGAAATAATTTCTTAACATGGTGGTTAATGTTTAAATAAATTATATAAAAGTGTAATGTTTAATAATTTATTAATTTTAATAATTTAACCTTTAAAAATTCATTTTTTATGATTTTATTAACACTTAAAAATATAAAGGAAAAAAAAGAAAAATAATAATTAAAAGATTATAAAGATTGTAAAAAAAAAGTTAATAAATAAAATAAAGAAATTAAAAAACTAATTAAAATTGCTTATAATAAAATAATAAAAAGTGGTAACCTTAAATATATAATATTTTTCTTTTTTTTTATAAAAGCCGAAAAACTTAAGGTTATTATAATAATGGCATTTAAAATTCTTTATAAAAAAGTTTATAAAATTTATAATGAAGGGGTTATAAACGTTAATTTTAATAAATTAATAATTCTTTAAATTTTAAATTAAGTTTATTAAATAATGTTTTAGGTTATTTAAAAGTTAATATTAATTAAATGTTTTATATAAGAGATTATAAACCTTTAAAATTAATTTAAATTGTTTTAAAAAAATATATAATTAATGAATTTAATTATTATAAGTTTTATAAAAAAGAAATATTATTAAGGTATAAGGGATTAAAGGGTTAAGGTAATTATTATGTGGGTTTAATAAAGTTTAAATATAAATAATAGTTTATATATAAAAAAATAAAGTTTTTTTTAATTTTAAAGGAAAGGTAAGTGTTATTAAAGTTAATTATATTACCCATTTATAATAAGTTATTTATATAATATTAATGTTATTTTTTAATTATTCACTTTATATAAAACTTAAAATTAAAGGTAGTTTCTTTTTTAATAAAAGTGATAATAAGGTTAATAATATAATAAAAGGTATTAAGTATAAAAAGTATTTTAATTTATATAAGTATTATATTATAAGAAAAGTATTTATATTATTAAATTATATTAAATATAAAATAAATAAATTATTATAATTTTATTTAAAATTATTATAATTTTATTTATGTTGGTTAAAAAGATTTATAAGCTTGTAATAATTAAGATATATTATAATAATGATATAAAAGCGATTAAAATATAAGGTTATATATTATATAAAATTTAAGTATAATAAAAAAGTATTAAAATAAAACTTTTATTAACTTATATGAAAGAACTTATTGGTGACATTAAGGTGGTTAAAAAAAAAGTGATTAAAAAAGTTTTAAATATGAAGCTTAAAGTTAATTTCTTAATTAAGTTATAATTGGAAATTATTAAAGTAATTATATATTTAATTAATATGAATTTAAACTTTATATATTATATACGAATATTAAAAGAAGTGTTTAATAATTAATTTAAAAAATATTTTTATTTTTATGTTTTTTAAATTATAAGGGTATTAATAAGTGACTTAAGATTTAATTGGAGTGGGATATATGTATATGGTTATAAGGTATATTTATTGAAATTAAATGTATAAGATTAAAAAAATAAGAAATTTTATAAAATAAAAAGTAAGGTTTATATTGGATATTTTGTTGGATATTAAGCATTTAACATATATCGAATTTGGATTTTTAAAATAAATTAAGTAATTATTATGAAAGATGTGGTATTTAATGAAGAAATATTTTATTTTTTTAAAAAGGAAAAAATGGTGTTAAAGATTAATGTTTTAAAAATTAAGCAAATTATTTTTAAAGAATTTAATGAAATAATATTTATTATTAAAATATTAAATTTATAAGATAAAAGAGTTAAAATAACTTTTGAAATTAACCTTAAATTTAAAGAAGGGTTTAAAGGTAAGTAAATACTTTAAGAAAATAATTTAAGTGGTTAATTAAGTAGTTATAATTTAAAGGTGGAAGTAAATTTAATTATGGAAATAAATAATGATTTAATTGTGGAAATGATTAAAAAAATCATTTTAAATTAATTATAAGGATTAATGATTTTTTAAATTATATTAAAAGTAAAGGAAAATCTTATTTATAAATAAACCATTTTTATAAAAGGAGGCTTTTTAAAGCACCTCATTTTTATAAAAAGAGGCTTTTATAAGAGTAATACTTTTATAAAAGGAAATAAACTTAAAATATTAAATATTACGTTTATAAATTTAATTAATAATAATATGTTAACACTATAACCAAGTAATTAATTATAACGTAAAGGACGAAATAAGTTAAAAAGCTTATTAAATTAATTTAAAAGAATACTTTTAATAAGATTTGGTAACTTAATAAATAATTTAATATTTTGCTTTTAAGTTATAAAATAATAACTTATATAATAATTTTATTATATAAAAAATTAAACATTAAAAGAATATATTAAAAAATAATGAAAGTAACTTTTTAAATAACTTAATTATAATAATTTTTATTAATTTATTTTATAAAGATAATAATAACATAATAACCGTTTTTAATAAAAATGATTTTTTCTTTTTTTTAATCATTTTTATACTTAATTAATAAAAAGTAATTAAAAAAGGAAATAAGGAACATTAAACTTTACATGTTATATTTATAATAATAATTTATTAAAGTAAAGTTATATATATTAGTATAACTTTGAATAAAATAAGTATTTATTAAAATGAACTTTTATAACTTTTTTTAAAGTTTTAAAAAGATTTAAATAATTATTTTTTAAATAAATGTTTTAAAAATAATATTAAAAATAAGATTAAGGTAATAATAAAAAAGAATATTTAAAAGGTAATAAAGTGTAATTAAGTAAAAAATATATCGCTTTTTTTAAAATGGGTTTTTAATTATAAATTTAATGAAAATGGATATTTTAAGATTTATAAGTTTAAGTTAATAATAAGAAATAATTTTTAATATTTAATGTTTTAAAATATGTATGCCGTAATGTTTATAATAAAGTTTTTTAAAATTATAATAACATTAATAACGTATTTTAATTTAAACGTTAAACAATATAATATTAAAAATGTTTTTATTAATATATTTTTAATTAAGATGCTTTTAATTGTTTATGAACTTTTAAAAGGTTTTAAAGAAAACGGTAAGGTTATTAAGCTTTTAAAAACTTTATATGGGTTATAAAAATCCTTTTTACTTTGGTATAAAGAATTGGCATATACGTTTAAAAGCGTGGGATTTAAATTTTCACCGGAAAAATTATGTTTTTTTTATTTAATTAATCGTAAAGTTTATATATTCATTTATATCGATGATATTTTGATTTTAAACTATAAAAACGATGAAATTTAAACTTAAAAAGTTATAAACTAGTTTAAAAAATTATATAAGGTTAAGGATTAAAGATTTATTAATTAATATTTAAAAATTAAAGTAATAAAAAATTATGTAAATTACATGATCTTTTTATTCCATAATGATTATATTAAAAAAATTACATTTAAGTTTAACTTAAATAATAATAATTGGATATTTATTACACCATTACTTATAAAAGAGTTTATTAAGTTCAAAGGGATAACTTTTAAAAAACAAGTTAAAGTTTATTAAAAACATATAAAATTAATTTTATATATGGTAATAATAATAAAACTAAATGTGGTATACGTTATAATATAATTATTACATCATTTATTAAATCTAAGCTTATAACACTTAAATACGGTAAATTAAATGGTTAAATATTTATATATTATAAAGTTTTTTTATATTAAATACAAAGGTGAAAAAGCAGGTTTATAAACGTTTTAAATCTTAAATAATGTTTTGTTTATAAACGATTTTAAAATTTAAAAATTATTTTATAAGTATATTATTTTGTTTTACGGCAAAACTATAATTTAAAAGGTAATGTATTAAAAGATTATTTTAACCTTAACCATTGAAATTAAATTAATTATAATATTAAATATAATTAAAAAAATAATAACTTTCAAACGGTTTTTTAAAGTAATATAAATAGATTTAAAGTTAATATAAAAAATCTTTAATAATAATTAATAAATAATTAAGTTTATAATAAATAATAAAGAGAAAATCAATATAAAGTTATAACATATTAATATACATAATATATGGTTAAAGCAAAAATATATAAAAAGTAATTTTAAAATGTTATATTTTTTAATAAGTAAAATGTTAATAAATGGGTTCATTAAAAACTTTTTTAAATAAGTATTCGAATATTTTAAAGTATTATTTAATTTATAAAATATTTACGATTTAATTAAAGTTATAAATTAAAAGTTAAGGGATTAATTTAATTAAGTTTAAAAGGTGGTATTAATTTATATAATTGTTAATTAAAGAAATAATGGAATATCTTTATAATAATCCTTAAAATAAACTTATGAATAAATAAGTTAATTAATTATAAAATTAATAAATTTTATAAGAAATTATTTAACTTAAATACGCTGCTTAATTATTAGAAAACTAAGCCGATTATTATTATCGGATTTATTTTTATTATTATTTTTATTTAAATTAAATTTATTATTAATATAATTAATACTTTTTTATATTAATAAATCACATAAGATGGTTCTTATTATTATTATAAAATAAATAATATTTTATTATAAGTAATTAACGTTAATTAATTAATAAATATTAAGGAATAAGGGTTATTTTTTTTTTATTATTAATTTAAACTTAAATAAATTAAAAGGTAAATAGGATTATTATCCGGGGTTTAAAGATTATTAATTAATATAATTTAACGCATTATTAATTTTAAAAATAAATATTTATAATATTTTATATGAGTGCTTTAATGTATATTATTAATATTAAGATTTTGGATTAATTGAATTAAAATATATCCTTAATAATTTATTAATAAAAACATTACGAATATAATTTAAGTAAAATTTAACATGTTACCCGGCCTTTTTGGGATAAATATGATGCGTGGAAGTAAAAAACTTTAAATGGTTTTTATAATTTCTTTTACTTTTTAAAAAATAAAGAAATAAAATGATAGGTATAATATTAGGATTAATGATTAATATAAGGTTAATTTTATTAACTTAAAATATAATAAACATAAGATTAAATTACACATTAATTAATAAATTATTAAAATCATTAAAACTATTAATTTAAAAAATAATAGGTATAAGGTTAAATTAACCATTAACAAGCACATCCAAATTATTTATTTTATTAATATTTAAATCATGATTTTCCTTAGCATATTATTCATTAAGAAAACTTAAAACATAATCTTTAAAAAGAATACGTAATATAAAAAGATTATATATAATAAAATAAAAAAATCATATAAAGCCATTTAATACCTTACTTTTACAAGCGTAAATAACACATTTTTATTTACGTTTCTTTAATTTTTATTTACTTAACTTACCTATATTTACAATCATTATACAAATTAATTATTTAAATATATAATCCTTAAATTTAATAATTAATAAATAAATTATAAGAATTAAGGATTAAATTTAATTAAATTAAATGTAAATAATTAAACTTACCATTATAAAATAAATATAATTAATTAAAAAAAAAATCAAATTTAAGAAATTAATGATTAAAAGGGCTTACCTTTATATACTTATTAAAAGAAAACATAAACCATAATAATTTTTATAACATTTATAAAATTATTTATAATTAAACCAATAACCATTATATAAATAATTTTAAATAAATTATTTTATACATGAAAATAATTATTAAACCATTAATTAATCCATAGAAAAACAAATAATTCAATTTAATATAACGTAAAAATTAAAATTAAAAAAGAATAAATATTCATTAATTATTTTATTTATTACTTTATATATAATATATTTAAAGTTATAATATAAGGTTTAATAAAGTAATTAATTTATTAAAAAAACTAGTTTAATTAAAAGGTATATCACGGGAATTTAATTATTATATAATACAATCATTTAAATTTAGGTATTTATTATTAATTTCATTCCATTTAAAAAACATTATTACGTTTAAACTTTTTAAATTAATTATATATTATTAAGAAATTAATAAATAATTAATAAAGTAATTAATAAAAAACTAATAAGCTTTTTTAAATTTAATTAACATTAATAAAATGCTTTTAATTAATTAAATTTATTTACACTTTTAATTAAATATATTTTTTTTTATTTATTTTTTA
>MU405529.1:0-11400 GCA_022836615.1 Annulohypoxylon bovei var. microspora | reverse complement strand
GGCTTATCGATAAGAATTTCAACCAATCAAACAAGCCGCGCCCGGACCTGAGCCACACTATTGAAATCCAATACTATTGAAATAGTAAAACTCTTTATTAATTAATAAACATATATTATAATTAAAAATATATTATAATTAAATTTATAATTAATATACTTTTTAATATTATTTATATATTAAATAATTAACCATATATTTTTAAAATAAATAATAATAATAATAATAATTAAATATATTATTAATTAAATAAAAATAAAAATAATATTATTAACGAAATTTATTAATTATATTTTATTATTTATAAAAATTAAAAAAATATTTAATTATTTATAAAAATAAATATTAAATAATGTTTAAAATTTTATTAATTATAAAATTATAAATTAAATTTAATTCGTTTAAAAAACATTATTATATTTAAACTTTTAAAAATAATTTGTAAATTATTAATTATTAATTAATTAATTAAAAGTAACATTAAATTTATAATGTTTATTAATTAAATTTGCAATATATAACCATTATAACGAAAGTTTAAATTAAATTAATACACGCGTCGTTATATAAACTTTTATATAAATATAAATACTTTTTTTTCACTTTTATTAATTTTCTTTTATTAAATATACGTTTTAATTAATTTAATTACTTTTACATTAATTTAAATTTAATTATAAAAAAAAATATTTTAAAATAATTTTTAAACGATTATTTATTTTTTAATTTACATTTTTTTAATTACCCATTTCGGTAAAAATATTTAATTAAAAAATAAAAATTTATTAATATAATTATATATTTAAACCACATTTAACCAAAGCTACGGTCGTATATATAAAATAATTTAATTTTAAAACTTTAAAATATAACGTATTTTAATTATAAAAAAATAAAACTAAGTCCATTAAAAATATTTTTAAATATTATTATATAATATTAACTTTATATAAATTTAAATATAATATTAATTACGATGTAATTATTTAAAGTTATAAATAAAATATGGTAAAATTAATGTTTTTAACCGTGGCGTTAAACGTAAATAATTAAAAAAAATATTTATATTTATATAAAAAAATTATATAACGAAACATGTACCGATTAAGCTCGGACCTTCGTTATAATAATGTATTATAAATTTAACCAATTAATATTACAAATTTAATGTTACTTTTAATTAATAAATTAATTAATAAAAAATTAATAATTAATTAATAAAAAAAATTAAATTTAATTAATATTAACGAAATGCTTTTAATTAATTAAATTTATTTATATTTTTAATTAAATGTATATTTTTAATTTATTTTTTAATTATTTACGTACGTAATAATTTTTTAAATTACTTTTTTAATTAACCACTTTTTAAATTACGTATTAAATTATTTTTAAACCATTATTTTTTACGTGTATAAAAGTTATTTTTTTAAAAATTAATTAATCATTTATTTTATTTAATTATATAAAAACGAATTAATTTATTAAAAATTAAGTTTTTAAAATTATATAAACTTTTAAACTTATAAAATTAATGGTTAAAATTAAAGTTAAAAATAAAATTAAAAATAAAATTAAAATTAAAATTAAAATTAAAGTTAAAATTTAAAAATTTAAAAAATAATAAAAGTTTTTTATATGGAAATATTTTTTTATTAAAAAGTTAATAAATTAATTAATTAAATATTTAATTATTTATTCGATTAATTAATAAATTAATTAATTTTTTAATAAATAAATTAATTAATTTTTTAATTAATAAATTAATTAACTTTTAAATTAATTTTTTAATTAATTTTTAAATTAATTTTTTAATTAAAGTTTTAATTAATTATTAAGTTAAAAATTAAATAAATAAATAATTAATAATGTTTTATAAACGGAATTATTTTTTTTATATTACTTTTTTTTCCCACCTCGTTTTTTACCCGTTTTTTCCCTCGTTTTCCACCTTTTTTCTTAAACTTTTCCTTAATTAATAATTTTTTAAAAAAAAAAATTTTTAAAGTTTTTTTTTTCTTTTTTTTAATCCCCGTAACTTTAAAAAAGTAAAAACGCCCCGAAGCTTATAAAAGTCGCGTTTTCCCGAACATTATAAAAAGTTATATTAAATAAAATAAAATAAAAACCTTAAAAATTTTAATATAATTTTACCGTAAAATTAATTATTTCTTTATATTTTAAAAATAATAATAAAATAAAATAAATTAACGGTAATTTAAAAAAAATTATATTTTAAAAATATTAAATAAATTTTATAATTATAAACTTATTTAATTTACTTTAATCAGTTTTAACCATTTATAATTATATTATTAAATCTAACGGTTATAATAATTTTTTTTAATATTTAATACGTAATTTTTTTAAAATTAATTATTTATTAAATACGTTAAATATATTTATAAATTAATCGAAAAAAAAGTTATAATTTAAAAATAATTAATAATATAATATAAAGCTTTTATAATTTATAATTATTATAATAATATAAAAATATTTTAAAAATAAATAAAAACTTACTTATAAAAAAAAAAGTTTAATATATATTTACGTTTTTAAAAATTAAATATTAAAAATATAATAATAAATAAATAAATATAAATTATATTATAATAATTTATATGAAATTTACCGTTATTATTAAAATAATATTTATTAATTATATAATTTAAAAAAATTAATATTTTTAAATAAATATAATAATAATAATTTATCCCCGGCATATATAAATAACCGTTATTTTATATAAAGTTTATAATAAATAAATAAATAATTAATTAAATAAAATTAATAATAATTATAAAAAAAATTACATTTATAATAATTAAAAATAATTATAATAAAAGAAAATAATATAAATCTTTAATTTAAAGGTTTTTATAATAACGTTTAAATTATTTATAATGGTAAATATTAATTATTAAAATAACTTTAAATCGCATATAAATTTAAATTAATTATAAAATTTAAATTAATTAATAATTTATATATAAATTTATTTTTATTAATATAAAATAACATTTATTATATATAAATAATATTTTATATAATTAAAAAATTTAAACGTATAAAAACTTATTTTATAAAATAATAAATAAAACTTTACCGTTATGCGACGTTTTAATATTAATTTATTTTTAAAAACTTATTTTATAAAATAATAAATAAACTTTTTGCTTTTTTATATTAACGATATAAAAAAAAGATTAAATTTTCGTTTATTATTTAAATTTAATTTAAAATATAAAACCATTCGAAATTAATTAAAAATTTATTATAAAAAAACATATAAACGAAAAATATACGTATTATAACTTATATATTTATTATATTTAATTATTATTATTTTTTAATAAAACTTAATTTAAGTTTAATTATTTAAACATTAATTTATTTTCGTTAAATTTTAATTAATTTATTTTTTCATTATATATTTTTTATAATTTTTTATAATTTTTATAATTTATTTTCGTTTAAATATATATCGTTATTTTTATAATTTTAAAAAATAATATAAATTATTATTTTTTTATTATATTATAAAATTTTTATAATAATTCGATGTATATTAAATTATAAAAAATTTATTTATTCGAATTTTACATTAATTTTTTAAAAATATCCGAAATTATAATCGTAATATTATTAATAATTATTTAAATTATACGAAACTTTTTTTAATTAATAATAATATATAACTTTAAATAAATTATAAATATTTTTAAATTTCGAAATAAATTTAATAAATTATATTTATATTTATTAATAAGCAATGTTAAATCCGTTATATAGATGTCGTGGGTTTTATTTATTATATGAAAAATATCGAAAGGTATTTCAAATCCTATATAAATCGTTATATAATTAAAAGTACCAGTTCTTAATAAAATTCAATTAATTTAACTTACTTTTCCTTTACACCCATTTATACACCTTTTTTTTCTTCTTATATTTCCCATTTTAATCTTTTATTAAATTTTTTATAATTACATAATTAAATAAATCTCGAAAAATGCGTTTAATTAATATCGATTACATCCTTTATAAAATGTTATATAATTAATAAATTAAAATAAAAAATAATCACATATAAAAAAAAAAGGTTTACGTAAAAAGTATTATAAGGACCATTAAAGTAAAAGCTTTTAAATACATTAACTTTTAATTCGATTTACCATTTATATAATAATTTTAAAAGGATGTAACTTAAATTATTCGAAAGTAATTTAAAGGTTATATTTAATTATATAATTATAAGAAATTTAATAAAAAATTAAAATAAAAGAAATAAAAGAAATGGGAGATATGTAAATAAATATAAACGCGTGGATTTTTTTAAGTTTAATTAAAAATACGCGAAAATAAGCATTAAAAATACCTACGTTTATATAAGGATTTATATAGCAAAAAAAATACTAATAATGTTAAGTTTTATATAACGGACGAAACTTATAACATTTATATAATAAATTTAACATTGTTTTTATTAATATTAAACCTTTAATTTTTATTATTTAAAATATAATCCGAAACGAAATTTTATATATTTTTTATATTATTAAAATAAAAAAAATTTCATCGGTTTTTAAACTTTTAATAATAATAAAAATATAAAACATAAAAATTTATAAATTAATTTACATAAAAATTCATTACTTTTAAAAATTAAATCATTTGTAAAATTAAAAAAACCATTTTAAAATTTATTATAAGTTTAATTATTATTTAATTTATTATTATTAATTTCATTTATTTTATAATTAAATTATAATTATTTACCATATTATAATTAAATTTATTTAAATTATAAATTTTTATTATTATTAATAATAAAAAAGTTTTATTAATTAAAAAGCGTTTTATAATTTTATGTGGCTTTATATAATTTATATTATATAAAATTACGTTTAATATAAATTTAAAAATTAATAATTTATATATTTATATTATTATTATTATTATTATTTATTTTATATCGATTTATTTAAATATATAATTATTTTTTAATTATATAATATATGGAATTACCACGGGTAAATATTCGTATAATTAAAATAACATTTTATTAATTATACGTTATATTTCTTTTATTATAAATAAATTTATATATTTATTTTATTAAAAAATAAAAAGAAAACTTTATAATAATTAAAATAAAAAACCTTTTATTTTTTTATAATTAATCTTGGTTTTTTATATTATAATTATAATTTTTTCTTTTTTTTTCTTTAAGTTTTTTTTCGATTATATTTTATTATATAATATTCGGGGTTATAATTTTAAAAAAGTTATTTTTTATTTTTAATTAAATTAAAAGGTTTTTATATAAATAATGTTAAATCCATTATATATATATCGTTAATTTCGTTTATTATATAAAAGTGGTATTAAAAAGTATTTTTCCCCGCATATAAATTTTTATATAAACGTATATATTAATAATTATACTTTTAATTAAACTTAAAAAAATTTACGCATTTATATCCATTTATATACCTTTTTTTTCTCCCATTTTTCCCACTTTAATCTTTTATTAAATTTTTTATAATTATAAATTTAAATAAATTTTAAAAAGCGCTTTTAATTAACTTTAAATGCATTCATTATAAATTTTTATATAAATAATAAATTAAATTTAAAATTAAATGTTAATAAAAAGTTTTACTTTAATAATCCTTATAATACTTTTCGCATAAACTTTTTTATTTTATATATAATTATTTTTTAATTTAATTTACCATTTATATAATAATTACTATAAAATGTAATTAAGTTTATTTAAAAGCATTTTATAAGATTTATTTAATTATATAATTATAAAAAATTTAAAAAAAAATTAAAATGGGAAAAAAAGGAAAAAAAAAAGTATATAAGTATAAATAAAAGAAAAATAAATTAAATTAATTGAATTTTCATAAGTTATTAATACTTTTAATTATATTATAATTTATATATAATTTCAAGTATTTTTTAACATCTTTTATATAACGGACGAAACCCACGACATTTATACAACGGATTTAACATTGTTTTTTTATATTATGTAATTTATTTTAAAGTAAATTAAATATTATTTACGATATTAAATTATTTACGTTACGTTACGGTTTTATTTATATATTATTAAATCGTTATTTTTTAAAAAAATGGATATAAAGTAACGGTATATTTTTTATTTTATTAACGTGGTTTATTAAAATAAAATAGTTTTTTTATTATTATTTAAATCGTTAACGGTTTATTTTTAAATCGTTGAAAATGCGGTGGTGGTAATTTTAATAATTTTAAAGGTAATAATTTTTTTAAAATGCTTAACTTTTCGAAAAATTTAAATTTAATTTACGTTTAAATAATATCATTATTTAAACGCTTTTTTATTATTATAAAATTATAAGGTTTAATTTTATTAAAATGTGTATTTAAAAACCCGTTAAAATTAATAATAATTAAAAGATTTAAACTTTTTTTTTTTATTACGGAAAACCATCGTAATAAAAGCGGACCAAACACGTAATTATTACGTTAAATCATTTATATATTTATTATTATTATTATTTATTTTACACCGATTTATTTAAATACGTAATTATGTTTAATTACATGGTATACGAAGTTATTATAAATAAATGTTCGTATAATTAAAGCGGCGTTTTATTAATTATACATTATATTTCTTTTATTATAAATAAGTTTACATATTTATTTTATTAAAAAATAAAAGGAAAATCTTATGGTAATCGAAATGAAAAACCTTTTATTTTTTTATAATTAATCTTAATTTTTTATATTATAATTATAACTTTTTTTTTTTTTCCTTTTTTAAATTTTTCTTTAATTATACTTTATTATATAATACTTAAGGTTGTAATTTAAGGAAGTTATCTTTTGCTTTTAATTAAATTAAAGGGTTTTTATTATATAATTTATCTTAAATTAAATTAAATGTTATTTATAATATTAAATTATTTGCGTTATGTTACGGTTTTATTTATGTATTATTAAGTTATTATTTTTAAAAAAAGTGGATATAAGGTAAAAAATATACCTTTTGTGTTATTAATGTGATTTATTAAGGTGGTATAATCCTTTTATTATTATTTAATTATTAATAATTTATTTTCGAATTTTTAAAAGTGTGGTGGTGGTAATTTTAATAATTTTAAAAGTAATAACCTTTTTAAAATGCTTAACCTTTTAAAAGATTTAAACTTGGTTTACGTTTAAATGATATTATTATTTAAATGCTTTCTTATTATTACAAGGTTATAAGGTTTGGTTTTATTAAAATATATATTTAAAAACTTATTAAAATTAATGGTGATTTTTATATATTTATATAATTATAAAATTATAATATATTATATGGTATTATATGTAAATGTTATGTAATTTATTATTTCCATGGTAATATTTCTTTTATTTTAAATATTTATTCGAAAAATTAAATCACGTTTTTAAACCTTTTAATTTAAAAAAAAAAATTAATAACATCGGGATTTAAAAATATTACCTCGTTATAAGTTTAAAATAAATTAAAAAAAACTTTGAAAAAATTAACGATTAAATAAAAAAAATAAATTAAAACTTTTAACGATACGACATTATTATTTTCACTTTTATCGACGAACGATACGAATTTACGATGGGAATAATTCAAGTGAAAATTACTTAAAAAGCTTTATTTAATAAGCTTAAAAAATAAAATTTTAAATATATAAATTCGAACATGTTTTATTCGCGGCTTTGAAAATAAAACCACAAATATATAAATGTAAATACGTTTTATTTATAATGTTAAAAAATGGATTATTCGATAATGTATTTTATTAAAGTTATATAATTATATTAATAAAATAATTAATAAAATAATTAATAAAAACGATAATTATATTATAAATTAAAATGGTAAAAAATATTAAAAATGCGGGAAGCTTAAATATATTCACCGAAATTACCGTAATAATAATAATAAAATTAATAAAACTTATAAAATTAATGAATTAAAAAATAAATTTAAAATAATACGAATGTTTTTTTAAATATAAAAAATGTTAAAACTTAAAAAACGTTATTAAATTTAAAAAACATTATTAAAATAAATAATAAAACCATAAAATTAATTATTTATTTGTAAAATTATATATAAAAATATTAAATAAATTAAAATATATTATGGTTTATTACGATAATTAATTAATTAAACCTTTAAAAAATATAAATATAAATAATAATGAAATTTTTATAATGTATATAATAATAATTAAAAGTTAAAAAAGTTAATAATAAAATTAAAATAAATTAAAAAGGTTAAAAAACCGAATTAAAATTAAAAAAAACCGAAATAAGGTTATAAAAAGCGATAATAAAATTAAAAATTAACATTTTTAAATAACATTAACGTTAAAAAAATATATTAATAATAAAAAGGTTTTATTAATTAAAAAACGTTTTATAACTTTATATAATTTTATATAATTTATATTATATAAAATTACGTTTAATATAAATTTAAAAATTAATAATTTATACGTTTATATAATTATAAAATTATAATATATTACATAATATTACATATAAATATTACATGATTTATTACTTTTAATTATATTATAATTTATTATATTTACGTTATAATTTATTATACCCACGTTATTATTTATTATATTTATATTATAATTTATTATATTTATATTATAATTTATTATATTTATATTATAATTTATTATACTTATATTATAATTTATTATATTTAAATTATAAATTATTATATTTATATTATAAATATTATAATTATTATAATTATTAAAACCATTTATTATATTTACGTTATAATTAATAACGTTTAAATTAAAATTTATTATATTTAAAATAACGGTAATTAAATTAATAACGTTTTATTTATAATTTATTATATTATTAAAATTAAAAACGTTTAATTTATTTTTATTTAAATTTAAAAAATTTAAATTTTTATCCGTCCGGAAAACATTATTACGCTTAAACTTTTAAATAATTAATTATATATTATTAACAAATTAATAAATAATTAATAAGGTAATTAATAAGTAATTAATAAGTAATTAATAAATAATTAATAAGAAATTAATAAGCTTTTTCGAATTTAATTAACATTAATAAAACGTTTTTAATTAATTAAATTCATTTATTTTTTTAATTAAATACATTTTTTTAAACCCATTTTTTAATTACCCACGCATTTAATAACCTTTTAAATCATTTTTTTAATTAATTATTTTTTAAATTACGTGTTAAATTATTTTTAAATTATTACTTTTCGTGTGTAAAGGTTATTTTCTTAAAAGTTAATTAATTATTTATTTTATTTAATTATATAAAAACGAATTAATTTAAATTAAAAATTAAATTTTTAAAATTATATAAGTTTTTAAAATTATATAAAGCTTTAAGCTTATGTAAAGTTAATAATTAAAATTAAAATTAAAAATAAAATTAAAATTAAAATTAAAAGTAAAGTTAAAATTAAAATTAAAATTTAAAGGTTTAAAAAGCGGTAAAAGCCTTTTATATAAAAATGTGTTTTTTTTATTAAAAAGTTAATAAATTATTTAACCCGTTATTTAATTAATAAGTAAATTAATAAATAAATTAAAATTATTTAATTAATTATTAAATTAATTAACTTTTAAATTAAGGTTTTAATTAATTAATTAATTAATTAATAAATTAATTAATTTTTTAATTATTTTTTAAACCAGCTTTTTAATTAAAATTTCAATTAATAAATAAATCAATTAATTAAATAAATGATAATATTTTCCGAATAAAGTTTTTTTTTTTTTTTATTTTATTACCCCCTTTTCCCACCTTTTTTTTACCTTATTTTCCACCCCTTTTCTTAAACCTTTTCCCAATTAATAAACAACTTTTTCCGAAGAAAAATTTTTAAAGTCTTTTTTTTCTTTTTCTTGGTTTTTATAACTTTAAGAAAGCAAAAACGCCCCGGAGCTTGCAAAGGTCGCGTTTTCTTAAACATTATGAAAAGCCATATTAAATAAAAGAAAAAAAAAACCTTAAAAATTTTAAATTTAATTAAATATAACTTTTATTATATGCGTTTAAACCTTTTAATTATATTAAATATTATTTATATATAATAAATGTTATTTTATATTAATAAAGGTAAATTTATATGTAAATTATTAATTAATTTAAGTTTTATAATTAATTAAATTTATATGTAATTTAAGGTTATTTTAATAATTAATGTTTATTATTATAAATGATTTAAATGTTATTATAAAAATTTTTAAATTAAAGATTTATATTATTTTCTTCTTTTATTATAATTATTTATAATTATTATAAACGTAATTTTTTTTATAATTATTACGGGTTTTATTTAAATATTTATTTATTTATATATTATAAGTTTTATATAAAATGGTTATTATTTACGTACGCCGGAAATAAATTATTATTATTATATTTATTAAAAAATATTAACTTTTTTAAGTTACGTAATTAATAAGTATTACTTTAATAATAACGGTAAATTTTTTATAAATTATTATAATATAATTTATATTTATTTATTTATTATTATATTTTTAATATTTAATCTTTAAAAACGTAAATATATATTAAACTTTTTTTTTTATAAATACGTTTTTACTTGTTTTTAAAATGTTTTTATATTATTATAATAATTATAAGTTATAAAAACCTTGTGTTATATTATTAATTGCTTTTAAATTACGGTTTTTTTTTCTTTAATTAGTTTATGAATATATTTAACGTATTTAATAAATGGTTAATCTTAAAAAGGTTATATATTAAACATTAAAAAGAAATTATTATAATTATTAAATTTAATAATATGGTTATAAATGGTTAAAGTTTATTAAAATAAATTAAATAAGTTCGTAATTATAAAATTCGTTTAATAGTTTTAAAATATAATTTTTTTTAAGTTACCATTAACTTTTTTTATTTTATTATTATTTTTAAAGCGTAAAAAAGTAATTGGTTTTATAATGGAATTATGTTATTAAATTTAATTCATAATTTTATAATTAACGAAATTTTAAACGTTATTAAATATTTATTCTTATAAATAATTAAACGTTTTTTTAATTTTTATAAATAATGGGATATAATTAACGAATTTTATTAATGGTATTATTTTAACTTTTATTTAACCGGTAATATATTTAATTACCATTAATATTATTATTTATTTTAAAAATATATAATTAATCGTTTAACGTATAAATAATGTTAAAAGGTGTATTAATTATAAATTTAATAATAACGTATTTAGTTTTTTTATTAATTAATAAAAAAGATATTTAATTATAATTTAATATATTATTAACGTTATTTTAAAGTGTTAAAATAATTTTATTATTTCTTTAA
>MU405528.1:0-11613 GCA_022836615.1 Annulohypoxylon bovei var. microspora | reverse complement strand
CGGGAAAACGCGACCTACGCAAGCTCCGGGGCGTTTTTGCCCTCCCAAAGTTACGGGGACCGGGAAAAAGAAAAAAAAGACCCCAAAAATTTTATTAATTAACTTAATCCACACTTTTAAATATAAATATCGTAACTTTAAAAACGAAAAATTATTACTTTTTTTTTTTTTTTTTATTAATGAAAATAACCTCATTTTTAACCTTATATAACATAAGTTTATCGTTGCTTATAAAAACCATTATATAAACGTTTTATAAAAATTTATAAACTTTAAAAAATTACGAATTTTTTATACGTTCGTAAATAATTTCCAGTTTTTTAATAATTATAATTTTATTAAAATAATAAAATTTAAATATTTAATTTCTTTTATAATAAAAAAACATTTTAAAAAAATTAATTTTAAATTAACGTTATTAAAACGTTTTAATATCGTTTTAATTTTATTTATATAATTTTTATAAAACCCGTTTAAATAAATTATCATGTTATTTATATATATTAAATAATAATTATTTAAAAAATTAAATAAAATTTCATTAATATAACGTTAAAACGTTATTAACGTTTCGCATAATTTAAAAAATATAATTAATTATTTAAAAGTTTTAAATTAAATGTAAAAAACGATTTTTTATTTTTTTATTTTTATTTATAATTTATAAAATATAATTTTAATATTAATTTTAATTAATTATTTAATTTTATAAAAAAATCGTAAGGTTTTTTTAATTAATAATAATAAATAATAATTACGTGTTAAAATAACGTTAAAAACTTTATAATTTATATAAAATTAAAAATTATTTTTTAATTTTTTTATAAATAATACCGGTATTTTTTTAAAGAATTATTAACTTTAATCCACTTTTTATTTAATAAATTTATTAAAGCTTTTTATAATATTAAAAGCTTTTTTTTAATATATTATATAAAAGCTTTTATAAAACTTTTTTTTTATTTTAATTATTTTTTTATAAATTAACTTTAATATTTAATTTTAATTTTAATAATAATAATATTATACTTTTATTATTCAAGAAATTTTTAATTTAATTTTTTAATTTATTAAATAATATTTTTTAAATTTAATTAATTATGAGCAATGTTAAATCCGCTGTATGGATGTCGTGGGTTTCGTCCGCTGTATGGGGGGTGTCAAAAGGTACTTGAAACCGCATACAAATCGCCATACAATTGAAGGTACCAGCAGCCCACGAAAATTCAATCAATTCAACCTATTTTTCCCCCACCACAGCCTACACACCCTGTTTTAATCTCCCCTTTCTCCCTTTTCTCCCACTTCAATCCCGCGTCAAATTTCTTGTAATTACACAATCCGATAGACCTCGAAAAGCGCGTTCAATTGATCCAGGTTGCATTCCTTACAGACTTTTGTGTGGCTGGCAAATCAGGTTGAAAGATAATCGCATGTAGGGCAAGGAGGCCTACGCGAAGGGTATCGCGGGACCAACTTAGTAAAGGCTTCTAGATACACCAGCTTTCAACCCGATTTACCACCCACACAGCCATCTGCAAGTAATGCAACCACGATCAATCGAAAGCGCCTTTTGAGATCTATCTAATTGTGTAATTATAAAAAAATTGAACCTGGGTTGAAAGGGTGGGAAACGTTGGATTGGGAGGCTTTAGCTTGGTGTGGGCGCGTGGATTCTTTTAAGTTCAATTGAAGGTGTGGTCTTTGGTACATGCGTTTGTATGGGGATTTGTATGCGGGGAAAAGTACCTTTTGACACCACCCCCATACAGCGGACGAAATCGACGACATCCATACAGCAGATTTAACATTGCTTTTAATTATAAGCTTTTTTTTTAATATAATATTAATATTTTATATAATAACATTAAAAATTTAAATGTTTTCACCGTTTTTTTATATTAATATTTTTTTTTTAAATTATAAATATTAAAAATACATTTTTTATTATATATTTAATTTCTTTAATTTATAAACATTTTATTTTAACGTCGTAAAATATTTAAATAATATTTTAATTTTTTTTATATATTATTAAATTATATTTTTTTAAATTTATTTTAATTAACTTTTTTTTCGTTTTATAAATAACATCGTTTCATTTCATTTATAATTTTTTTAATAATAAAAAAAACGTAAAATTTAAAATAATATAATTTTATATTCGTTTTTTTTTACCGTTTATATTAATTTCCATATATATAAATATATTAATCGTATAAAATTCCTTATTTTTAATTAATTTTAATTTTATTTTTAAATAAATATACATGGTAATTTTATTTATCGTATAAATTTTTTATTAAATATTAAATATATTAAACATTTTAAATTTATAAACGTATTAATAAATTTTTATTCGTTTAATAAAATTTTAATTTAAAAAAAAATATATATTTTATTTAAAGCTTTTTTAATATTTATAAATTTTAATATTAATTTTTAAACGTAATTTTATTTAAAAGTTATTTATTTTTTAAACATTTTAATAATTCGTAATTATTTTTAATATTCCGATTATTTTAAATTTTTATAATAATTATTCGTAACATGTTATTTCCATTACCGCGATTTAATTAAAATACGGTTCGAAATAATAAATAAATTATTATAAAATATTTTATTTTTATATAACGGGTATATTTTTTTTTTAAGTTTTTTAAACTTGTAATTTAATTTTTATTATATTTTTAATAAATTATTATTATTTTAACGTAAACCATTTATTTAATTTATTATTATAATTATCACGGCGGTTAAAATTATATAATTTATTTCATTTATAATTATATTTCCGTTTTTATTAAATTTTTATTTTTATTTTTAAATAATTATTATATTAATAAATTTAATAACTTTTTAATTAAATATTTTTTTATATTAAATAATCGTAAAAATTTTTTTTTTATAATTTAATGTTTTTTCCATTTTAATTATTACATTATTAATTTTAATTATTTATTTATTATAATTTTTTTTATTTAATTCTTTTATTATAAAAACATTTTTTAATTTATTATTTAATTTTATATTAATATAACCGATTTTTTTTAAATTTAACCCGTTAATTAAAAATAATTTACTTTTAAAATTAATAAAAAAATCGTTAAAATATTAAAAAACATTTTAATACATTTTAATTAAATTTTAATAAATAATTTTAATTATTTATTTATTTTTAAATTTTTCGATTAAAATTTTAATAAAAACTTTATTATTATATTAAACGTTGCCGTTTTTTAATTAAAACCGAAAATATAATTTTTAAACATTTATTTTTTTTTAATCCGAAATATATTAAATTTTTTAAAATTAAAAAATTTAATATAATTATATATATTAAAAAAACATTTATTCGTTAATTTAAATTAAACATTTATTTTTAATTATAATTATTTTTTTAAATTTATAAAATAAATTAAAATTATTTAATAAATTATTTATAAAATTATTAAAAAATTTATTAAAAAATTTATATAAATTTAAATTATAATAATAAAAAACGATTAATATTATAAAAGTTTAATTATTTATTATTTAAAAAATATTTATATATTAAATTATTATTTAATATAATAAACGTTTTTTTAAAAACTTTTATTATTTAAAAAATAAATAATAAAAATATGCCCCGAATTTATAAAAAATTATTATAACGAAATTAAATAAAATTAAATATTTAAATAAATATTTAAATAAATACATTAATAAATATAAAAAAATTAATTTATTTTTTATTTAAATAAAACGCGGTATAATTATTTTTATATAAATTAAATAATGTTAACCGCGTTATATGTATGTTGCGGGGTTTTTACGTTATATGCGGGCCGGGCATTGCAAGTATTTTCTTTATTATATAAATCTTTATATAAATATATGTACTTTTAATGTTCATTTTACGCGCATTATTAATTAAATTTAAAAAAATTTACGCGTTTTTATATTTATTTATAAGATATTATAATCCTTTGTTTTTTATTTTTTTAATTTAAAGTTTTATTTTTTATAATTATATAATTAAATAAATTTTAAAACACGGCTTTAATTAATTTAAATTACATGTTTTAAAAATAATTATATAAATGGTAAATTAAATTAAAAAGTAATTACATATAAAATAAAAAAAATATCACGAAATTATTTTAATTAAAAATTATTAAATGTATTTAATTTTTAATTTAATTTATTATTTATATAATTATTTTTAAAATATATAATTTAAATTAATCGAAGCTACGTTTTAAAATTTATTTAATCGTGTAATTATAAAAAATAAAATTTTAAATTAAAAAAATAAGAAATAAAAAATGGAAATAAATTATAAATAAATATATAAAAAAAATAAATTAAATTAATTAAATTTAATAAAAAGTTAATACTTTTAATTATATAATAATTTATATAAAATTTAAAGTACCTTGTAATATTTTGCATATAACGCGGCAAATTAATAACATATATATAACGCGGTTAATATTATTTTTTTTATATAAATAAATATATTTTTAATTTTAAAAATTCGTACGTTAATTAATTTTCATTAATTTTAAATAAACCTTTTAATTAATTATATCGTAATAAATAAAAAGTTACATTTAATATAATTAAATAAATTAAAAGTTTAAAAAAATCTTAATTAAATAAATTTAATTATATTATTTTATGAGCAATGTTGGCCGCGCTGTATATATGTCGCCGGTTTGCCGCGCTGTATGCGGGGTGGCGCAAGGTACTTCAAATCGCATACAAATCGCCATACAATTGAAGGTACCAGCAGCCCACGAAATTCAATCAATTCAACCTACTTTTCCCACATACCTACCTACAGCCTGTTTCAATCCCCCGTTTCCCACCCTTTCAGTTTTACGTTTCATTTTTTACAATTACGTATTCAGATAGATATCGAAAAGCGCGTTCGACTGATTCAGGTTGCATCTCATAGAAACTGTTGTATCCCTGGCAAATCAGGTTGGAAGGTAATCGCATGTAGGGCAAGAAGGCTTGCGCGAAGGGTATCACGGGACAACCTAGGTCAAAAAACTATTAGATGCACTCAGCTTTCAACCTGATTTGCCACCCACACAGGTATTTCCAATGGATGCAACCTAGATCAATCGAAAGCGCCTTTCGAGATCTATCTAAGTGTGTAATTATAAGAAATTTGACCTGTAATTGATGGGGGATAATGGGGATATAGGATGGGGTTGAAAGTGGGTGTGGGAGTGGGTGGATTTTTCTAAGTTCAATTGAAGGTGCGCGCGGGGTGAGCATTGAAAGTACATGTGTTTGTATGGGGATTTGTATGGCGGGGAAAGTACCTGTGATGCCCGGCCTGCATACAGCGCGGGAACCCCGCGACATACATACAGCGCGGCCAACATTGTTTTATTTTATTTTAATTAACCGTTAAAAAATAAATAATTAAATTATAATAAATAAATTTAATATTTAAAAACCTTAAAAATAATTAAATTATATTAAAGCGAAATTAATTTATTTAAATTTAAAAACATTCGTAAATATAATTTAATTATTTTTTTATAAATTATTTTTTATTAAAAGCTTTTTAATAATTTTTTAATTAATTATTATTTAACGACGAAAAGATTTTATATAATATAATAAAATTCATTTAATTCGTTTAAATAAAATTAATATATTAATATTTTTTTATATTTTATTACGGATTAATTAAAATAAAATTAAATTATAAAAAAATTAAATAATTAATAAGCGAAATAAAAGAAAATTAATGTAAAAATAAAGTTACGAAAAAAAAATAATATAAAGTTTTAATTAATTAAAATCGAAGAAATAAAAATAATAATCGTAACGGTTATAATAAAACCATAATTTTAATTATTTAAAAAATTAATAAATAAAATTAAAAATTTAATTTTTAATAAATTAAATTAAGGATTTAATTTTTAATAAATTAAATTAAAAACTTAATTTTTAATAAATTAAATTAAAGATTTAATTTATAAGAAATTACTTTTCGTTTTTATATAAAAAATTAAAAGCTTTTAAAAAAATAATTTTAAAAAAATAATTTTAAAAAAATAATTTTAAAAAAATAATTAAATAAAACTTTAAAAATTAACTTTTACGTAAAAAAAAAACTTATATAAATAAATATACATTTAATTAAACGTTATAAAAAAAATAAACTTAATAAATTAATTAATTAATAACCGTAAATAATTAATAAAAAGTTTTTATAAAACGCGCGTAACGCGTTAAATAAAAACATAAAATTAACCGTTCGAAAAAATTAAATAAAACGTTAAAAAAATATAAAAATTAAAAATTAAAAAATTAAATTTAAAAATTTTAAAATTATAATTTAATTAATTAAAACTTTAAAAAAGAAAATATTCATTTAATTAAACGATACATTTAATTAAAATTAAAAAAAAATAACGTAAAATTAAAAAAAAATTAACGTCGAATAAATAATTTAAATCGTAAAAGTTTAAAAAAAAAAACTTTTATATAACGTAAAATATAACGTATTTTATAATTTAAATTTAAGGTTATTATATCCGCGGATATAAAAACTTTACGTATAATAATTCCCATGAATAATAATAAATTTATATTATATAAAATTATTTTTATTTTTATTTTAATTAATAAAAAAAATTTATTTTATTTTTAAAATTATAATATTTATATTTAAAAATATAAATTAAATTAATTAACGTAAAAACCTTTTTTATACCCATTTTAATAATTTTAATAATTTATTTAAAATTAAAAATAATTTTATTATAAAAATTTACATTTATCGCGTTTATAATTATAATATAAATTCGCGTTAATTTTTATTTTAATTAATTTTTTAATTTTTTAATTTATAATATTTAAAATTTATTTTAATATTATAAATATTAATTATTATTATTAACGTTATATTTCGAAATATTAATATTTTATAACGGTTTTTATAAATAACGGTAAACTTGTGTTATATAAAATTAAAAATAAAATTATTTTCATTAATAAAAAAAAAAAGAAAAATAATAACCTTTCGTTTTTAAGGTTACGATATTTATGCTTAAAGGTGTAAATTAAGTTAATTAACGTGAAAATCCCTTTTATACGTGTTTTAATAATTTTAACGATTTATTTAAAGTTGTTAATAATTTTATTATAAAAACCCACGTTTATCGCATTTATAATTATAATGTAAATTTACGTTGATTTTTATTTTAATTAATTTTCCAGGTTTTTAATTTATAATAATATTTTTTTTTCCCGTTTTTTAAAGTTTATAATTACGAGGGTTTTTTTATTTACTTTATTTCTTGCTTTAAATTATTAATAAAATGTTTTTAAAATCTTTATATTTTTTAATTTTTCCCGGGGCTTTTACGTTAACTTTACGTAACCCTTTTATTTAATTAATACCATTTTACGTACACTTTGTTTTTTACGCTTGCTTTTTAATCGTAAAATTTTTTCGATAATGTATTCGAGGTTTTCGTTATTTTAATTAATAAAAGGTGGTGGTTAAACGTCGTTTTATATTTAAAATAATAACGGGTTTATAATTATTAATTTAAGTAATTTAATATAAAATCGTGGTTAAATTTTTATAAATATATTTAATTTTATTATATAAAAGTTAATTACTTTAATTATCTTATATTTTACGTGTAATTAAGAAAGTTTTTTCTTAAGTTATAATATTATAATGTTTTTTAAGTTTAATTAAACTTTATTATTTACTTTATACTTAAGGTTTTTTAATTAAAATTAATTTATTATATGTTTTATATATTCTTAAATTATAATTATAATAATTTAAATGTATTTATTAATTTCTTTAATTTTAATTATAAAGTTTATAATTTATTATTTTTTAAATAATTTATTTAAAACTTTATTAACGATTTATTTAATTAAATGTATATAATATTTATACGTTATATAAAAAAGGTTTAATTTAATTATTATGTTTTAATTATTAATCGTTATTATCGTTATAAATAATATCTTTAATTAATTAAATTATGCGTAAATTAAGAAATATTATAAATATATTTATACTTTTTAATTTATTTTTTTTATAAATTTATTAATTTTTAAATTAAAAGTAATAAATAAACGTTATATTATTTTTATTAATTTATAAAATTTTATTTAAAATGTGTTTATTTAATTATTTTTTCGGTTTAATATTATTATTATAAGGAAATTATAATACTTAATATAAGTGTATATAAGTTTTATAACATATATTTTAACTTTTATAATATTTATTATTTTTAATAAAATTTATTTTAATAATTAATAAATGATTATTATTAAATACCAAGGATTTTCTTTTTTTTTTATCGGTATTTTTATTATAAAATCGATGGATAGCTTTAAAAAGTAACGATTAAAAATAAATAAAAGTTTTAATAACTTTTTTCATTAAATTCGTTAAATGTAAACTTAATTATAAATATTATAATTCTTATAAAACTTTTATATATTTTATTTTATAATTAATTAATAAAAAGATTTTAAAGCGATTATAATAATATTTTTTTTTTTAAATGATTTATAATGTGGGAATCGTAAACATTTTAAATTATAATTATTTTAAAAAGCTTTTAATTTAATATTTACGTTCGTTTTTTAAACGATATGGTTTTTTTATTATTTAAATTATATTTAATAATCGAAATTTTATAATCCTTAAAAATTAATAAAAAATAACGATTATTTTTATTAATAATTTTATAAATTATTTTAAAGTTTATATTTTTAATAACCCTTTAATTTTATAAAGCTTATAAGTTTTCATTATAAAAAATTCTTTTTCCGATAAATATGGTTATAAAGCTTTAATTTAATATTACTTCCTTTTTTAATACCTTAATAACATTTATTAAAAATATTTAAATATTTATTATTATTATTTTTATTAAAAATAACCATTTTTATTTAAATAAACGTTATATACGGTTTATTACCTTTTTATCCTTTTAATTTATTAAAATATTTTAACTTCGTTTTAATAAAACATTAAGTTATTTTACTTTTTTATTAACTTGGTATTTTATAATGAAATTAAATTTTAATAAAGTTTATTTTTAACGTATTTAATGTTTATTTAATTTACGGATAATTATAAAATATTTTAAGTTTTTATAATTTATAAAGATTATAAAAGGTTTAATTACCTTTTGTAATTTTTTTATTATGTTTTTATTAATTTAATAATTATTAAAAGTTTTTTATTATATATTTTATAATTATATTTAATTAATAATAACTTTATTAAATAATAAATTATAAGTTTTAATATTTTATTATAATCCTTTTATAAAAAATAAGCTTTTAAAGCTTATTTTAAGTAATTTGTTTTTAAATATGTTTTTTAATTAAAGTTTTAATAAATTAAAATTAATGTAATAATAAATAAATGTTTTAACTTTTTAAACATTACGTTTACTTTTTACTTCCATTTAAAGGGGGCTTTTTTTTTTATTAAAATGGTTAAAAGGGTAATTAATTTATTAAATCCTTTAATAAACGTTTTATAAAAATTCGCGAATTTTAAAAAGTTGCGAATTTTCCGTACGTTTATAAGTGGTTTTTATTTTTTAATGGTTATAATTTTATTAAAGTTTATTTTAATTTTTTTTTTATTATAATAATAAAGTTTAAGTATTTAATTTTTTTTATAATAAAAAGGTATTTAAAAAGGTTTAACTTTAAATTAATATTATTAAAACGTTTTAATACCGTTTTAATTTTATTTATATAATTTTTATAAAACCCATTTAAATAAATTATTACATTATTCATGTATATTAAATAATAATTATTTAAAAGGTTAAATAAAGTTTTATTAATATAACGTTAAAACGTTATTAACGTTTTACATAATTTAAAAGGTATAATTAATTACTTAAAAGCTTTAAATTAAATGTAAAAAGCGATATTTTATTTATCCTTTTTTTTTATTTATAATTTATGAAATATAATTTTAATGTTAATTTTAATTAATTATTTAGCTTTATAAAAAGATTGTAAGGTTTTTTTAATTAATGGTAACGGGTAATGGTTATGTATTAAAATAACGTTAAAAGCCTTGTAATTTATATAAAATTAAAAGCCGCTTTTTGGTTTCTTTATGAATAATATTAATGCCTTTTTTAAGGAGTTATTAACTTTAATTTATCCTTTATTTAATAAGCTTATTAAAGTTTTTCGTAATATTAAAAGTTTTTTTCTTAATATATTATATAAAGGCTTTTATAAAACCTTTTTTTCTTTATTTTAATTATTTTTTTATAAGTTAATTTTAATGTTTAACTTTAACTTTAATGGTAGTAACGTTATATTTTTATTATTTAAAAAGTTTTTAATTTAATTTTTTAATTTATTAAATAACGTTTTTCGGATTTAATTAATTGTAAATTTTTTTTTTTTAATGTAATGTTAATATTTTATATAATGGTATTAAAGATTTAAATGTTTTCGCCGTTTTTTTTATATTAACGTTTTTTTTCTTAAATTATAAATGTTAAAAATATATTTTCCATTATATATTTAATTTTTTTAATTTATAAATATTTTATTTTAATGTTATAAGGTATTTAAGTGGTGTTTTAACTTTTTTCGTATATTATTAAATTATATTTTTTTAAACTTATTTTAATCGACCTTTTTTTTATTTTATAAGTAATGTCGTTTTATTTTATTTATGGTTTTTTTAATATTAAAAAAAATGTAAAATTTAAAATAATATAACTTTATATTTATTTATTTTTTTTATTTATGTTGATTTTTACATGTATAAATATAAAATTTTTAAGGTTTTTTTTTTCTTTTACCCGGTACGGCCTTTCATAATGTTTAAGAAAACGCGACCTTCGTAAATTCCGAGGCGTTTTTGCCCTCCCAAAGTTATAAAGATCGGGAAAAAGAAAAAAAAAACCTTAAAAATTTTTTTTCGCAAAAAGTTATTAATTAAAAAAAGGTTTAAAAAAAGGGGTAGTTAATAAAAGTAAAAAAAGTAAGAAACGGGGTGAAAAACGGGATGAAAAACGAGATAAATAATAAAAATAAAAAGGTTAAAACGAAGGCAATAAAAAAAAAAAGGGTAATAAAGTGGAAAAAAAGATAAAATCCGCCCGGAAAACACCGATTTTTAATTAAATAATTGATTAATTAATTAATTGAAATTATGATTAAAAAAGTGTTTAAAACCTTGGTTAAAAAGTTAATCGAAAAGTTAATTTAAAAGTTAATTAATTAATTAATTAATTAATTAATTAAATAATTAAATATTTAATTATATATTTAATTAAATATTTAATTAATTTATTAATAAGTTAATTAATTAAATACTTAATTAATTAATAAATTAATTAATTATTTATTTATTTAATTAATTTAATAATTAATTAAATAATTAATTAATTAATTTATTAATTTATTTATTAATTAATTAAATAACGAGTTAATTTATTTATTAATTAATTAAATAACGAGTTAAATAATTTATTAATTTAAAATTTTTGGGGTCTTTTTTTTCTTTTACCCGGTACGGCCCTCCACAATGTCCGGGAAAACGCGACCTACGCAAGCTCCGGGGCGTTTTTG
>MU405527.1:0-11632 GCA_022836615.1 Annulohypoxylon bovei var. microspora | reverse complement strand
CTTTAAAGTTAAGGTTTTTATAAAGCTCGACATTTATTAAGTTTTCCATTATATTAAAATGGATTTTATTTTAAAAAACCTTATTATTTTTTAAACTTATTTCGGATCGTATAAATACCGCATGTTTCTTTTTAAGTTAAATAATAAGTTTAATACGTTTTAAAGGTATATTAATTAAACTTTTTTTTCGTTTTTTAATAACTTTTATACGGCGTATATAAATAATATTTTAATTTATTTAAAAAACCTATTTTTCCATAAATATTATATATAACAAGTATTAAAACGTTTGCGTTTTATTAACTTATAAATTAATATTTAAAAAAATAAATTTTCGGTTATAAAAATTAAATTTTTAAAATTTATTATTTTTATTTTTAATATAATTATTAATTAAAATAAAATTAAAACGGTTTAAAATTAAAAAACACTTTTTTAAGTTCGGGAATTTCAATTATTTTTAAGTTTTTATAATTTTTATTAATAATTTATATTAAAATATAATTAAATTATAAAGCTTTTACATTTTTTTACCGCCGTTTCGTATTAAATTTAAATTAATAAACACATTAAAGCATTTAAAGCGTTAAAAATAACTTTAACCATTTTTTTAATTTTAAAACATTTTTATAAAAATTAAAAAACTAAATTAAAAACCAATATTTTTAATAAAATAATTTCCGGAATTTTTTTATAATAAAATAAGTTAAAGGATTAATATTTAATGATTTTTTTTTTTAAAATAATAATCTTTTTAAAATATAATTATTTTATTTATAATAAAAAACTTTTTATTATTATAATAATAATGAAATTTTAAAAATATATATTTATTTTATTAAATAATAAATTCGATATATTTATAAATTATTAATTATTATAATATTTTACCATTAAAAGGACGTTAAACTTTTATTAAATTAATTAAAATAAATATTTATTTTAATTTAATTATAAATTACATTATTATTTAAGAAAAAAAAATATAATAATTAATGTTTTATTTTAAAAAACGATTAATTTAACCATTTAAAAAACAATTAAAGAATATAATTAATCCGTTATTTTATTACTTTTTTTAATATTTTATAATAAAATAAATCTTTTATAACTTTTAATTAATAAGTTTTTAATAAACTTATTATTTTTTAATTTTTAATACATTTTAACCGTAATAAAGGTTTTTAAAAAAGAACCATTTTAAGGTATTAAGTTAATTAATATTATTTTAATAATTAATCGAAATACCATTAAATTAAAAGCGTAACGTAAACGGGTTAAAAAAAAAATATATTTTATAAAATAAATTATTATTTTTAAAAAAAAAATTAATAATCTTAAATAATAAGGAGTTTTATACCAAGTTATACGATAAATTCCATTGTTTTTTAAATTAAACGTATTTAAATTAAAATAAAATGCGTATAATGATATTAAAAAGGTATTTATGGTTTAATATAAAAGCATTTATAAACCGTTATTACGCTTATTATAAATAATATTAAAAAAAATAAAACTTTAAAATTAAATTAATAAATTTATTTTAATTATTCTTTATTAACGAATAAATATAATAATATATTTTAATAAATTTTAAATTTATATTTTTTAATTATAAAAGATTTAATTTAATTTTAATAATCGTTAATTAATTAAATAAAAAACTTTTTTCATTATTTACATATAAAATTTATATTACCGCGTAACTTATAAACTTATATTATAAATACATTTAATACATTTATAAAACTTTTAAAATAATTATATTTAACAAAGGTTTTATTACGGATTAAGGCTTTTATTAAAATATTTAAAAAGGTATAATTTTAATAATTATAAAATAATTATTCGTATTAATTTAATGGTAATTAAATTAAGTAATAAAGTTATTTATATAAAAAAAATCATGGTTAATTTACGATTTATAAAATTAATTATAAGTTATTAAAAGTTAACGTTAAAAGTGTTAACCTTGAATAAATTAAAAACCTTAATATTTCCTTTTTTTTTAACGAAAGTGAACGAATAAAAATGTATCTTATATAATATCCCACACGAATCTTAAGGTTATTTTTAAGGTCTTTAAAAACTTAAATAAAAAACACACGGAAATATATATATACATTATAATACCCGTAAAACTTATAAAACTTATTACGATCGCGGTTTAACCCGTTATAATAATTATTAAATTAATTATAACGTTAAATTATTGCTTTTTTAAAAATTAACACGGCGGCGCTTAATAATAAAAATAATTATTAAAACTTGCAATGCTTTAAAGTTGCGTGGCAATTTAAGTTATTTAACGCGATTTTTAAAGCCTTTTTTAACTTTAATAATGTTTTTATAAACCACGTTAATAATAATAATATTATTAACTTATATAATAATAATTAAATTCGCTTTAATAATAAAATTAATATTAATTTTACATTAAAATTCGTTAATAATAATTTATAAATTTATAATAACATTAAAAAAAACGTTATTATTAAATTAAACGTTAAATTTAAATTTAATTTAAATTAAATTTAAATGATTTAAATGTGTTAATTTATTTACGATTATTATGTTAAACATGTAATTAAATTTATAATAATAAGCAATTAATAACATTAATTTATTTAATAAATCTTTTTTAAAAAATTTACGTAAATAATAATTAATAATAATTTTAATGAATATATTTTATATAAATTTAATTTTATTATAATTAATAAAAATATTATTAAATATAAATTCTTAAAATTCATTAATATTTAATAAAACGGTTTTAAATAAATTATTATAACTTTTAATTTTAATAATAACGCATTTAATAATTATTTTTTTATTAATTATTAAATAAACCTTATTATTAAAGTTATTAAAAATGAATAAATTAATAACATTAATATTTAATTAATAATAAATATTTTAAATAAAAATATTATTAAATTAAATAAGCTTAACGCGTTTAATATATTAAAAAACTTTTTTAACGGTTTTAATTATGGTTTTATTAATTATATTAAAATGTAAATTAATGTTAATAAATGAATTAACTTTAAACTAATTATTTTTAAAGTCGTTATTATTATCGTTAATTATTTTAATGTCGTTTTCATTAATAAAAATTAATTTAATTTATTTCATAAGTTTTTTATTTATATTATCGTTTTTTATGGTGTTTTAAGCAATTAATAATGTTTACTTAAAATTAACAATGTTATATTTAACGTTAATAAGCGTGATAAAAAATGGTAATTATAATATAATTATTATTTTAATAATTAATTTAATAATTAAATTAATTATATTATTAAAAAGGTTATTTAAAGCTTATTTTATTATTTAATGAATTAATTTAAAGTTTATTATTATATAACGTTAATTATTAAATTTATTAATTATTATATTAATTATTAAATGTATATTATTAAATGATTAAAAGGTTAAAAGGTTAAAAAAATGTATATAAAAATAAAAGATTAAAAAGTGATATTTAATTATAATATATTACTTTTATATGGATTAATAAAGTTATCGATTATTTTTTAATATATTTTTCTTCTTTTAATAAAAAAGTTAACAATTTTATACTTATTTTATAAATAAAATTATTAATGGGTAAGAAATAAAAATCGAAAAAATGAATGTATTAAATTTAATATAATAATTAAATAAATTAATTTTATAATTATTAATTATATTTATATAAATATTTTATTAAATGTATCGTTAAAAATGGTGTTTATAACGATTAAAAATCTTATATATAAAACTTTGTTATTATTTTTATTACTTTAAGGTTAATTTAATAATACTTTAAAATTCATTTTTAATAATAATAATTTAAATTAAATAATTAAACTTTTATATAACATGGTTTATTATTTTAAAGTTAATAATAATACCTTAAAGTTTATTTTTATAATAATAATAAATAAGTTTATTATTTAAATAAGTTTATATTTTTAATAAGTTCGTTATTTATAATAAAATAAAATTACATAAATAATAAAATTAAATATATTTTATAATTAATTACATTTAATTATACCTTTTATTTAAATTATTAATTATTAAATATAAAAAACTTATTAAATTTCATTATTTAACGAAACATTTAATAAAACTTATGTAATATATAAAGGTTTTTTTTTAACGTTAATACTTATAATTGTAAAATATTAAAATAACTTTTTTTTAATAAATAAACTTAAAAGAAAAAAAAAATAAAAATAAAAAGTTATTCCTTTTTTTTAATAAAAAAACTTCGATAATTTTAACCGTTAATTAATTATATTTATACTTATATAAATAAGTTTTAACCGTTAATATTATTAATTATATTAACATTATTAACGTTATTAACATGGGTGGCGTTATTAATTTTATTAACGTTATTAAAAACATTTTTAAAGTACACGAAGAAAGCATCATTTATATCATCGTCGTCATTAATTTCGAAATAAAAAAAATTACTTTTTTTTTAAAAGTTAATTTTAATTTTTCCATTATTATAATAAATATATTTATTTTATATTAATTTATTAACTTTATTATTATCAAGGTCTTTATAAACTTACATAAACTCATTATTATAATACATTTAAATATTATTTTTCTTTTTTTACCGTTTTTTATAACGATAATAACGACCAAAGTTTCGGCGAAAATTTTCATCGTTTAATCGTGTGGATTTATGGCGTTACGATTCGTAACGTTATTAACGATAAATATCGTTCCATTTATAATAACTTTACTTTTATTAATTAAAGTTATAAGTTAAATCTTTTTTTTTAATTTTTTTTTTAAATCTTTTTTTAAAAATTTAAAATTAATAACATTATTAACTTTAATTTTTAAGTAAATAATAACCTTAATTTATTATTATTTTAACTTTTTTAAAAAAAATTATAAAGTTAATAATAAAGTTAAAAATTATAAAGTTAATGGTAATATTATTATATTTTTAATAATTAAATTTAAGATTTAATTAAATTTTAATTAAAGTAAAAACTTTAAATATTTTACCTTTTTTACTTTAATTAAAATATTTTTAATTATTTTTTAATAACCTTTTAATTATTTAATAAAATTATTTTAATTATTATATATTTAAAAAAATAATAAAGTTATTATCGTTATTTATAAAATTAAATTTAATAAAAGCTTTAAGTTAATTAATTATTTTAAACTTTCTTTAATTAATTAATTTTAATTTTATTATAAAAGTAATAATAACATTTTTAATAATAAAAAAATTATTTTAATTTATAAGGATAATAATAACATTATTAATAATATTAAATTTATAACATTAAATACATTAAATATATTAAATATATATTAAAACATTTTGTTAAAAATTCAATTAAAGCTTTTTAAATGTTAATATTATTATTTTTGTTTATTAATAAAATTAATATAATAAATCGTAAAATAAATTTAAAGATTTTTATATAAAAATAATAACGTATATATTAAAAATAAATTTAATAAAACATGCGTTAAATACATTAATTTAAAAATTTTAATATATACATAAAAATTAATATTATTTAAAATAAATTTAAAGATTTAAATTTATTATATAATTAAATCATTAAACTTAATATTTCTTTTTTTTTAACAAAAAGGTTAATAATGAATTAAATTAATTGTTTTAATAAACAAGCATTAAATGTTATGGATCGGGGCTTTTATTAAAATATTTAAAAAAGCATAACTTTAACGATTATAAAATAATCACTTATATTAATTTAATGGTAATTAAATTAAATAATAAAATTATTTATGTAAAAAAGATTATGGTTAACCCATGATTTATAAGATCAATTATAAGTTATTAAAGGTTAACGTTAAAAACGTTAACTTTAAATAAATTAAAAACTTTAATAAATTTTTAATTTATAACCACCTTTTTAAATAAATTAATTAAGTTTATTAAAATAAACCTTCGTAAATTAATAACGGAATACTTATAATTTAATAATTAAATAAAGATTTTTAATTAATTTATTTAAATGAAATTATAACTTTTTATAAATCATTTTTAAAATAATTAATCGGAAATGTTATTTTATTTAAATTTCGTATACACCATTTAATTACACTTAAACACAAGGCTTTTTTTTATAAAAATAAAAATGGGATTTATTTTAAAAATAATTTTTAATTAATAAACTTACATTCGTAAATTTAAAACCTTTTAAAAAAAGCTTAACCGCACCGTTATTTAATTATTAATAAAACATTAAACCTCCATTATATAATAAACCTGCGAAAACTTTTTATTAACATAAAATTATTAAAATGAATAAATTAATAAAAAAAAACGATTAATAAATTAAATAATAAACGATTAAATATATATTTATAAAAATAATTAATAAATAAATTACCCTTATAATAATTTAAATTATTTAATAATAAATCCTTTTAAAATATTAACGAAGCTTTATTATAACGCTTTTAAAATTAATTTACCTTTAAATATAAAAATCCACCGAATTTTAAACGCAAGTTAATTAATTAAAACTTTAAATAATTTAATTTTAAAGTAAATAATAAATCCCCCGTTTTTAATAAAAATTAATAAAAAATAAAAATATAAAATATTTAAAATATTAAACTTTAAACTTTTTAAAAAAAAGTTTTAATATAAAATGGATTAAGTAAATTATAACCTTAATTTAATATAATACCTTTTTAAGGATTTTTTTAACGCATTAATTAAAATAAAAATTTTTATAACTTATACCTTAAAGCCGTTAATCCTTTAATTAAACTTTAATAATAAATTAAAATCGTTATAAAAAATAAAATATTAAAAATAATAAATAAAAACGATTTATTTACCGTAAAAAAAAAGGAAATTAAAGAAATAAGTTATAAACGCATTAATAAATAACTTATTTTTTTTATAAATTAAATTTTCTTTTAAAAAAAAAATTATATAACGACACTTAATTACCATTACTTTTAAAATATATTAATAAAATAACTAATTAATATTTTAATTATAAAACCAATATATAAAGATTTTTTAAAAGAAATTATTTTATGGTTTTTTTTTTTTTAATTTTTTACTTTAAATATTCTTATTAATAAAGTATATAATCCCGTTATTATATAAGTTTTGTTTTAATTTAAAACCTGCTCGCCGTGATAATAAACTTATAAAAGTAAAAAATAATAAAATATAACTTTTTATTATTATTTTTTTAAAAAAAAGTAATGTTTAAAACGAAATTTAATGCGTTTACTTTAATATAAATTTATTTTACGAAATTAAAATAAATTATAATTAATATTTTAATTTTTTAAATGTTTTTTTTATTTTTTAAGTTTATTTTTAATTACGTTAATTACTTTTATTTACATTAATAATAAGTTTAACGATTTTAAAAAACTTATAAATAAACCGTCGATAAAAATTTATAAATCCGATAAATTATTAAAATTCTTTAAGGTTTTTTAATACTTTTTAAACGTTAATGCATTTAATTTTATTTTAAGTTAAAGAAATATTATTAACGTTAATAACGGATTTTAAGAATTTTATTTTTTATATTTTTTAAAAATATTTTCGGGGGTTAATCGTAAAGTTATTTTTCGAAAATTATTTAAATATTTTTTTAATTAACGCGTCGTGTTTTTTAATTATGTTTTTATAAATAAATAAATTATTAAAATATACGAAAAGTTTAACGTTAATTAAATTAAAAAAAATGTTATTTATTATAAATTAAAAAATAATAAAAGCGTTTATAAATTTAAAAAATATTATTATATATTTAAATAAGTTATATTTATAACGAAAAATTATTTTTTATTCGTTGTTTTTTTTAATTCGCATTAAATGGAATCTTAACTTTAAGTCGATTTTAATGAATTATTTAACGGTTTAAAATTAAGTTTAAAATTTCATAATAAAAAGAATAAAATATTAAATAAAAATCGTTATATTATTTAAGTTTCGATAATTAATTATTAATTTTAAAAGGTTTTTAAAGTTTAATTTATTTATAAATATTATAAAGGTTCCGCACGAAGAAATTAATTTACGAATTTTTTTATTATTTAATATTTTTTTTAATTAAGGTTTTAAAATATTAAGCTTCTTTTTATTTATAATATATAAAGGTTTTTAAAAAGGCGATTTTTTTTTAAAAAAATCGATGGAATGGTTTTATGGTTAATGGTTTAAAAAATGTTAACCGGTTTTTTTATTTATAATATACATGAAGTTTTAAAGTTTTTTAAATATATTTTTTAAAGCTTCGTTAAAGTTATTATATTTAATTATTACGATTGCCTTAAAATGGTTAAAGTTATGAAATAATTAATTAATATAATATTTTTAATAATAATTTAATATAAATCGGATTTTTTTAAAATTTAAAAAAAAAAAAAAATTTATAAATTTTTATCCATTATTAAAGAAATATAATGTTACATTTATCGTTTAAATTACTTAATTTAAAATTAATTTAAAAAAAATAATCCTTTTAATAATAAAATATAAAAAAATTAAAATAATAACGTTTTATTAAAAGGATTTTTATAATATTAAAAGTTAATATAAATTGTGTTTTATTTTATTTAATAATAAATAACTTTCATTTTTTAACCTTGGAAAAAAATATTAATAAAATTAAACTTTTAAAATTTAAAAACGTTTTAATTATATGTTTTTAATTATTATAAAATAAGGTTATAATGATTATTAATTATTAATTTAAAATAAATTTAAAACGTGGTTTTTTAACCGGATTTATTATAATTTTTATTATTTTTTTAATTACATTTACTTATAATACATTACTTTGTATCGGTTATAAAATTTAATGAAATATAATATTAAAGCTTTTTAAAAATTTAATTTTAAATTTAATAACTTAAAAATCTTAAATTAAATAATTTTTTATATGGTTATATTAATTTTAACTTTTTTTTAAAACATCGAATTAAATGTAATATTTTTTTTATAAAAACGTTTTATAAAAGAAGTTTTCTTTAAAATTAATAATAAATTTTTACCATTAATATTTTATTTAACGAAATATAATAAAGTTTAATATTTATTTTAATTATAACGTTAATAAAACTTTTTATCTTTTTTATATTAATTAATATTAATTTAATTAATATTTTTTAAAGTTTCTTTATTAAAAGCTTAAATTTTTTTAATATTAACCTTAAGCTTTTCATTTTATTTAAATTTATCGTTATTTTTTAAAAATTAATTTTAACCCGGAATGAAATAATTTCTTTTTTTATAATTAACTTAATTTAACTTTAAATACTTTTAAATTAAAATAAACCTTCCTTTTTTTAAAATTTTTAAATTAATTAATATATTTTTATAAATTTAATTTACTTTTTAAATAACGGCGAAAAACTCGTCATCGTTATTAAATAAATCGTTTTATTTAAAATAAATTAATTTAATAATTTCGTTAAAAAAAATTTTAATAATATGGTTTTAAAACGTAATATTAAACCATTAAATTATTTCGTTAAAATTTAATAACTTTATTAAATATTAAATTATATTTCTTTAATATTTAAATTCATGTATTTTCTTTAAATTACGATATTTTTCCGAAAAGTTTTTAAATTATTTTTAAAAAATTAAAGTATAAACCGTTTAAAAATCCGTAACTTTTAATTAATTTACTTAAGTTTTCTTTTATTAATGTTATAATTAAGTTTTATTTATTAATAAAAAATTTATTTAATTAATTTAATAATAATTTTTAAAAAAGTTTTCCGCATATATTTTTATATACGCTTTAAGTTTTATTTATTAAAGTTTATATTTAAATAAATTTTTTTCGTTATAAATTATAAGTTTATTAAAGTATATAAAATTAATAATAACGGGAATAATACTTCGTTAACCGATTTTATTTAAAGTTTTTAAAAACATATTTTCGTTAAAAGTTAATTTAAATTAAAGGTTATTATTATTATTTTTAATAACTCGATTATTATAAAAAAAAAGCGGTTTCTTAAAAAGTTCGCCGGGAAGTTTTAATTATTAAAAAATATTATCGTTAAAATCGTTAAGATTTAATTTTAAAGCTTCCGGGGTTATATAAGGGAATTTTTAACTATTAAATAAAACATTAATTATAAATAATTCGACACGCGTAACATCGAATTATATTTGCGTTTATTATATTATTCGTTTTATTTAATTTTTATTTAAAGTTTTTATCGTTAAAATTTCTTTAATTCGTATTTTTAAATTAAAATATTTTATCGAAGGTATTTTAAATCGGATAAAATCTTTTTAAATAAAAGGATTTAATATTAAAAGCGTTATTATAATAACACGCCTTTTAATATTTTTTAATATAAAGTTTATATTTATTTATTTATTAATAATAAATTAAGTATTAAATTTATTAAAAATAATTTAAATGTATGTTTTAAAGTTATTAATTTATTAATAAATGCGGTTATTTAAATAAATTAAATTAATATATTTACGAGCGAAAAATATATTAATTTAAAACTTTTTTTTTATTACTTATAAAACGATTTAAGTTTATTTTTCTTTTTATTAATTTAAATTATTTTAAAGGATTTTAAAGGTTTATTAATAATAAACGGTCATTTCGTCGAGCTTATTAATAACGTTTTACTTAATTTAATTATCGTAAATAAACTTAATAATAACGTTTTAAATTTATTAAAAAAAATCGGAATTAATTTATTAAATTTATATTTTAAAATAATTTATTTATTTTATTAAAACTTTAAATTTTAATTAATGTATTTGAATTATTATGTTATAAATATTTTTTATAATATTATATTATTTACGAACTTAAGCTTAATTAATAACTTATTTATTATTAATAAAAAAAATAAAGGTTTAAATAATATAATAAATATTTTTTATTTAATTATAAAATTCGAAAAATTATATTAAAAAGTTAAAAATAATATATTACGATATAATTATTTTAAAGGCATTATATATAACGATTTTATAATCTTAAAGTTTATAATAAATAATAATAATATTATTATTTATTAATTAAAAAGATTTTATTTTTTTAAATTAATAAAAAAAAAAGGTTTATTTATATTATTAGGTTTAATAAGGTATTTATTTTTTAAAAAATGAATTAATTAAATAATTCGTTATAAATTATTAATAAAATTTATTATTTTTTTAACGGGTAAATAAAGTTTAATGTATTTAAAAACGATTATATTTTTAACATTTAAAAGGTCCGAAATAAATGTTTTTTTAAATACGTTTATAAAAGTAAACATGGGAATAAAAATAAAAAAAATTAAAGCAAATTATATTAAAAAATATTAAAAGTTATTTCCTCGGTTTATTATTTTAATGTATGTTTATAAAGGTTTATTAATGAAAATAAAAGGTGTTATTATTTATAAAAAAAAGGTTTTTAAGGTTAAATAAATAAAATTTATAAATAATTAAAATGGAAATAATCTTTTAAAATAATAATTATTTTAAAAAAGCACATGCTTTTTTTAAAAATGGTTTTTTTTTAAAAAAAAAAATTATTTATAATAAAAATTAATAATAAAACTTAAATATTAAAAATTAATTTAATATAATAATTCTTTAAAAGTTTAAAATTTATAATTC
>MU405526.1:0-11670 GCA_022836615.1 Annulohypoxylon bovei var. microspora | reverse complement strand
TAATATTATATTAATATTATTACGATGGAAATTATATATAACTTTTAAACTTTAAAATTATATAAATATATTTTAATTTTTATAAGTTAATTAATCCGTATAAAGTTTTGAATAATTAACGTAAAAACGTATAACATAAAAGCCATTTATTTTACTTTAATTTTAATTAATTAATAATTAATATTTTAATTAAATTAAATGAATTTTTAAAAGTTTTAATATATTATATATAATAATGAACTTGGTTTATTCATTAAAAGCGGAAGATATTAAAATGATTTTTATTTAAACATTTAATTAAAATATTTACATATTATATATATAATAACATTTTAATTTATATTATTAAGGCTTAAATTATTATGTTAATTTTTTTTTTTATTAAAAATATGTTTTATTTAAATAAGATAACTTATTTTAATGCATTATATAATTTATACGCTTTTACTTTTAATTATAATAATTTTAATAATAATTTTACATTTAAGGTTTTATAATAAAATAAACATTATTTAAACGGTGCTTGCTTTATTATTAAAACATAAAAGTCCTTTTAAAAAAAAAAAAATAATGATGTATTAAATAAACGAAGTAAAATTTAAGCTTTTTATTGTTTCGATACAAGGTGGTTTTACATTTAATTAATTATTTCATTTAAATAAATATATGTATATTATTTTTATATAAACTTATTTAAAATTATATTTAACTTTTATAAAATAATTAACTTTAATTAAATTTAACATTTAAATTAATTATTTCCATGTGAATAATTTTATAATAATAAGTAATGAATTAATAATATTTATATAAATGTATATATAAAAAATATAAATGAATTAATTATTATTCCATAAATTAAAAGATTTACACTTTATTATTATAAAGGTTTTTTAATGAAAACATTTCATTTAATTTAACCATTATAAAGTTTAATTAATTATTATAAAAAAAACATTTAATTAACCATTATAAAATTATAAAGTTATAAAATTATAAAATTATAAAATTATAAAATTATAAAATTATAAAGTTATAAAATTATAAAGTTATATTAAAAGTTATAACGTTATATTAAAAGTTATAAAGTTATAAATGGTGGTATAAATAATAATATAAATGGTAATTATAACGGTAATTTTAATAAAATAAATATAACTTTTTAAATAAATAAATAAATCCACTTTTTATTTATATATTATTAATTAAAACATAAAAACCTTTAAAGGTTTTATAATATTTAAGTATTTAATATTACGTACGTTAAATGGTAACATTAAAAGGTCCCACGTGACATTTTAATAATTTAAACTTATTATATTAATTTAATAAAAATATTTAAATAACTTTTAATTTTTATAATTTAAAATTATATAAAATATATGTTTATGAAACCTTTAATTTAACGGATTTAATGATATAAGTTTCATTCGAATGCATTAATTCTTTCGAATATAATTAAAGTTTAAAATTAACGAGTTACATTTTTAACGATAACACGTGACACTTTTATAAATTAATAAGCTTATATATTTAAGTAAATGTATAAGCTTTATATAATATTTAAATATTTTAAAACCATTTAAATAAATTGAAAAAAAAGAAATAATTTAAATTAATTAAAAGGAATTTTTATTTCCATTTTTATTATTAAATAAATATTTTTAAAATTTAATAATACGTATATATAAAGTGTGTAATTAACTCGATATAAACGCTTTAAAAAGTTACGATTTACGTGTTTTTAATTAATTAAAATTTAAAAAATGGATTTATTTATTTATTTAAAAAGTCGTATTTATTTTATTAAAATTACCGTAATTATAATGTGTTTTTAAAAGGTATTAAATATTCGATAAATATTTATAAAATATTTATTATTATTATTTACTTTTAATTAATATTAATGAATATTTAAAAAATATTTAATAAATATTCGTTAATATTATTTATTTATAATAAAAACGTAATGAATATTTAATAAATATTCATCGAATATTTATTAATATTATTTAATTATAATAAATATAATAAATATTTATCGAATATTTAATGAATATTTATCGAATATTTAATACTTTTTAAAAATATATTATAATTATCATTTATACCATTATTTATACCATTATTTACACCACCATTTACATTATTATTTACAATTTTATAAAAGCTTTTATAATTTTATAACTTTTAATATAACTTTATAACTTTTAATATAATTTTATAACTTTTAATATAATTTTATAACTTTTAATATAATTTTATAACTTTTAATATAATTTTATAATTTTATAACTTTATAATTTAATAATTAAAGCAATTAATAATTAAGGTAATTTAATAATTTAATAATTAAAATAATTCCATTAAAGTTTTATTATAATAATTAATTAATTAAAGCTTTATAATGGTTAATTAAGCTTTATAATAATTAAGTTAAATGAAATGTTTTCATTAAAAAACCTTTGCAATGGTAAAGTGTGGATTTTTTAATTTATGAAACAATGGTTAATTCATTTATATTCCCGTATATATGTAAATATAAAAAGGCGAAATAAGTGGAAATGAATTAATAATATTTACGTAAATGTATATATATAAATATAAAAAAGCAAAATAAGTGGAACGAATTTTAAAAAAAAGAAAACGTGGGTTTATTTTAATATAAATCATTGTTTAATTTAAAAAACGTTTTTTTATTTTCTTTTATAAAATTTAAAATTACTTAAATACTTAATTATTATTATTAATTATTAATTTATTTTTTAAATTATTATTAAAGAATATTATTTTAAATATATATTATTTTTCCTTTATTATTTTATTAAGTCTTTGGTTTTTATATTAATTTTAATATATTATGGTATAATTTAATGATTTAATAATTAATATAAAACAATTTTAACATTTTATATATAATAAAAAATTCCAAAATAAAATAATAATTATTTCGTAAAGAAAACTTATAATATAAATAAATAAAAATATTTTTATTAATTATTTAAATTATTATGGATTTTTTTTAATATTAATATTTAATGTTTTAAACCTTAAAAATATTCATTATAATATTATTTATTATATATATTACATTGTAATTAAAAACGTTTAAAGTAATAATAAAGGTGTTTATAATAAATAAATGTTTTTAATGAATGATTTTTAAATTAATAATATTTAATTATTACTTATTAATTATTAATATATTAATAATTATTAAATTAATAATTATTAAATTAATAATTATTAACGTAAAAATCATTAATATCCATGGTATTAAAACTTACCTTTAATTTAAAACCAATTAAATCATTAATATTAATGATAAATATAATTAAAGGGATAATATTAAAAAAAATAATTTTAAAGTAATAATTAAATTAATAATATATTTTTTAAATCTTTTATATTTATATTTTAACATTTATAAAATTAATAAATTTATTAAAATACTTATTAATAATATTTTATATAAAAGTTTATATTATTTTCATATGTTAAAATATAATGAAAAAAATATATTAATTAATATTATTATTTTATTTTTTATTATTAATAATAAATTTTTTATAAATCCATATTTTATTATTTTTAATTTTTATTATTAAGTAATGTTGCGTAAGTTTTTACCTTTATAATAAAAACTTGAAAATTTATTAAACGAAGGATTTACATTTAAATGAAATAATTTTAACCGATATATTAAACCATATTATTTTATTTTACATTTTATATACGTAGATTTTATGCATATAATCCCTTTTATTTATTAATAATAAATAATATTTAAAAATATTACGAAATATAATATAAATGTTAATTTTAAAGCAATGTGGGATGCGAATTATAATAACGTAATACTTTTATTACCATTAATATATTATTTATTAAATAAAGTTTATTTAATTTCATTTTTTAAATGTAATAAAAAGTGTATCGTATTATTATGTTATGTGTTTAAAATTATAAATAAAAAAATAACACTTATTTTAAATTTAATAATAAATTATTATAATGTGGAATTTTATAAATTATATAAAATACTTCATGAATATATTTTTATTCGTTTCGTTTAATTTCTTTTTTAAACTTTAATATTTTCGTTTTTCACGGGAAGTTTAAAAGCTTTTAAATTTTATTTTTATAAACATTATAATAAAGATTATTTTTTTAATAAAATGGAAAATTAATATAAATAATTATTAATTAACACTTATACCATTCCGCGGTTTAATAACGTTTTAATGGAAAATATTCTTTTAAATAATAATAAACGTAAATCTTTAAATAAAAAAGGATTTTTAATTAAAAGATTTAAAATATATAATAATAATAAATACCTTATGAAATTTAATAATAATTTTAATTTTAATTTTAATTATAATGAGTTTAATTATAATTAAAAACGTAAAGTTAAAGATAAACTTTTTAAGTAATATATAATAAACGAATATTTTTTAAATTTTAATGATTATTTTAATTTTAAATATTAAATGTTTAATTTTAATTACAATTCCAAGTTTTTAAGCGAAAACTACGATTTTAATTAAAAACGTAAACATTAACGTAATTATTTATATATAAAAAAACTTAAATATAATTAATTAAAAAATATAATTAAATCGTTTTAAAGTTTTAATTATTTAAGTAACGATAAATTAATACCAAGGTTAATAAGTTTTATTCTTAACATTTTAAATAATAAAAATAATAAAAAAAGTTTTAATAATTAATTTAATAATATTAAATTAACGTTTAAGATTTTTAAAACTTTTAAAATTCTTAAGATTTTTAAGAATAAATTAAACGCTTTATTTTATTTAATTAATTACTTTAAAATTATATAAAATAATTATTAAAATAATTAATTTAAGGTTTTTTTATAAATTATATACCGGGTTAAGAATTAATTTCTTTAATATATTAAAAGGTGGTAATTATTTATTTTTCTTTTATTTTACGTTACTTTAATATTTATTTTTAATTATTTAAAATTATTTAATATATTGGTGGAAAATAACGGTAATAACGAAAGATATTCCGGTTTAATTTAAATATATAATTAAAGGTTTATATTAAAATATAATTATAAGTTAATTAAATGAATATAATTAATAAATAATAATAAATATTTATTTAAGTTTATTTATTTATTTTACCGTAAGATTTTAAAAGTTTTTTTAATAACATTTACCTTATTTATTAAATTATATCGTTATATATAAATGTTAACTTTATTAATAAAAAGGGTTTAAAACGAATTATTATTATATTTTAATACTTTTACATTTTTTTATATAAAAAGTGGTGATTATTTTTTTTATTATTCATTTATATTAATTATATAATATTAATTAAATGTTAAATAAATATTATATATGCGAATAATATATTATATTAAATTCGATAAAATAATTTTATTATTTTTTTTAAATAAAATAATATACATTAACTTAATTAATTTTAAATTAAAAATAATTACATTATAATTAATTTAAACATTTAATTATAAGTATTACCATATAATAAACCACAAATGCGCTCGTATTCGTTTATTTATTTAAAATAATTTACTTTACTTTTAATATTAAAGGTATTTCGATTTATTACCTTAAAATTATAATTATCATTTATTATATTTTTGTTAAATTTACGAAAAAAAAGTTTTTATATTAAAAAAACGTACTTAATTAATTAAATTATTTAATAAATTTTAATTTTAAATTTATGGATTTTATAAAATGAAATATAAGTTAATAAAAGTTTATTTTTATTATATTAAATTATTTAAAAATTATTATATATGAAATTATAAAAAATAAATTATTATTTTATAATAATATTAAAGCTTATTTAAGTTTAAGTGAAAACGATATTATAAAACTTAAATTTTATTAAAGATTTTAAATTATTTTTAATTTTAAAATAACACATTTATTATAAAGTATTTTATTTATTTAAATTATAATGTAATTAAAAATTTTATAATTATTTTAACCATTAAATTAAATCGAAAATTTTTAAAAAATATTTAAATATATTAATTACGTTAAAAGTATTTACTTAAATACGTTTTAACGTTAAGAATCTTTTAATGGGATATAAATTTTATTAATAATTAATAAAAAAAGGTAAAAATAAAGTTCGAAATATTATTATTATTTAAATAAATAATATATTAACACTTTTAATTAAATAAAATTAAATAAAGTAATGTTTATAAATTTTAATTAAAATGAAAGGTGTATTATTAAAATTAAAAAAAAAATAAACGTTTATAATTAACTTTAAGGATAATTTAAAATTATATTATATAATATATTTTAAATATTAAATATTTAAATAAAGTATAATAAAAATATAAATAATAATAATTTAAAAAATAATTTTAAGTATTTTACATTATTTTAAAAGTTTAAAAAATAATACGTTTTAAATTAATAATTTATTTTCTTAATAAATGATTATATTAATAACGTTACTTTTTTTTATCTTATATTATTTTACTTTATTAATTATAATATCATTGGATATTTAAACCATTAAAACATGATTTAACCTTTTTTTAACATTTTTTATATTTTCTTTAAAGTGGCTTAAATTTTATTTAATTTAAAGTTAAAACTTTATAAAATTATTAAAAGTTATATACTTTAATAAAACAAGCGGTTAATTTAATTAAAAAGGCATATTTAAAGTAAATTAATATAAATAAATTAATTAATTTAAAAATTTCTTTTAAGGTTAAATTTTATATAATTAATAAATAATAATATATTTTTTTTAAAGCTTTATTATTACTTAAAGAATATAAAGTTAAAAAAGTGAATGGTAAAAATAATATTTCATTAAAAATTAAATGTGGTAAATAATCGAAGAAAAATATTTATTTAAATATTTAAGTTTAAATGGAACGTGTTTCTTTTTTTTATTTTTTTTTCCCATTTCTTTTATAATAAATATCATTAATTTCCATAAGCTTTTTTTATAACTTTATATATAAATATTTATTAATTTTATTTAAATGTTTATTTTTTTTAATATAATGTTATTTATATTATATAAATAAATATTTAAAAAATTAATATTATAAAATTATTTAAATAAATAAATATTACATATTTATTATTTATTTATATAAATATTTATTTATTTACTTTTAAGAAAATTTTATAAACAATTTATTATGTTAATTAATTTTTTATTTATATTATAATTAAAAAATATTAAATATATAATTATTATAACATTATTTTTATATTTATATTTAATGATTTTAAACGTAATTTAAAAATTTTATTAATGATTAATATATTATAAATATATACGGATATTTTAAGGTGTAATATCCTTTAATATCATGTATATATCCGAAAATTAACTTAAAACGAACATGATTTATTAATGACTTTTACATTATATAAATACGTATAAAATTAAAATGGTTTATATAATTGTTTTATTTTACGAAATATTATAAAAAGCGTTTAAATGATATAATTTAAGTTCTTTTTCCACATATAAGGAAATTAATTTTAATAAACCAATTTAATTAATGTTTTTTTTTTTAAGGTTTATAATTTTTATTTATTTTTTTTAATATTTTTTATTTTTATAATTTTATATAAAGTTTTTAACGTTTTAAAATGTTTATTTTAATAAAGTTTAATTTTCGAAAATAAAAAATTAACGTGGTTAAATAAATTAATAAACTTATTAATTTTATTAATTTTAATTTAAAAATGTTTATATTATTTAATAATAATATTAATTTTAATTAAAATTAAGTTAAAACTTTTAATTAAAATCCGGTAAAAAAGAATTATTTCTTTACTTAATTTAAACTTTTTATTTAAGATTTTTTTATTAAAAGTAATGAAAATAAATTAAATTTAATTAATAACGTTAATTTAATTTATTATATTATTTAGGTTTTAATTAAAATTAAAACGATGTATATAAATAATATTTTTATTTTAATAATAAATAATTTAAATGTATAAATTAATTAATATTAATTATAAGTAATTCATTAATATTTATGTTAATTTTAAATTTAATGGATTATTTTTTTTAATAAACATTATTATAATTAATTATATTATTATTAAGAAATTAAGCTTATGTTTTTATTTATTATTAACCATGAAAGTAAGTTTTAATTAAATTTATTTTTATATAATAATAATTTTTAATAAATTTTAATTATTTATATAATAATGGTTAATATTATTTTATTTTTAAAATATATTTATATTAATTATAAATCTTATAAAAGCATATTTAAACATTATATCGTTTTGCTTAATTATTTTAATAACACTTATATTAAATACCATTATAATAATAATAATTATAAATATTTTCATAAATTTAATAAATGTAAATTTTAATAATATTTTTTTAAAATAAAACTATTAATTTTTTTAAGGATAAATAAAATAAATAAACGTATAAAAACGATTAATATATTTATAATAAAATTTATTTTTTTAACATTTAAATTTGAAATTATTCGATTAATCTTTAATTATAATATTTAATTTATTAAATAATAATATTTATTAAAAGTAATTAATAATATTTAAACGTAATTATTTATTATTGCGGATTAAATTAAAAAGTTAAAAAGTTTATTATAATTAAAAGTTTAATTAACATTAAATAATTACATATAAAAATATAATTATTATTAATTAATTATTTAATTTTAATTTTTCGTTTATACGAGTATTATTTTATTTAAAGTTAAAAAAACTTCTTTTTAATTATAACATATATTTAAAAATAAATATCACGATATAAACTTAATAAATGGAAAAATAATTATATTATTACGTAAAAATTTTTAATTTTTTATGCTTATAAAATGTGGTATATATATATAACGTGCCTTTTATTTGTTTTATTTTAAAATTAACCTTAATAATTCCTTTAAAAATAAATTCCCATTTTATCGGGTTTTTAAATTAAACTTTAAAGTTATTTTTTTAAAAGGGTAAAATATAATAAACAAAGAAAATTAAAGAAAACTTTTAATAATAAATAAATAATAAAAGAACTTATATATTAAAATAATATTTAAATGTGTAATTTATTTAATGTAAAAGTTGTTTTTTATAAATTATTTCTTTAAAAAATATTATATAATATAATATTATAAATTTATTTAAAATATTTAATAATACCTTATAATTAATAACTTTATTATTAACATTAATTAAAATTAACATTAATAATATAATTTTAATTAACTTTTATTTATTATTACCGTTATTATTATTATTATTATTATTATTATTATTATTATTATTATTATTATTATTATTATTATTATTATTATTATTATTTAATTACCGTTATTACTTTTTAAACTTTTTAATGAAATTTAATAATAACGATTACCATTTACATTTTAATTTAAAGCTTTTATTTATAACATTTAATTAATAATTATTATTATTAATCATCATTTTTACCATCTTATAATTAATATTAACCATTTATTATTTATGTTAATAACTTTAATAAATTATTACCACACATTTTACTTATAACACCTTTTTAACGTTAATAACTTTTAACGCCGTAATATTATTACTTTATATTTTTTTAAATTCGGTGTAACATTTATATTTTAATTAAAATTATACATTATTTATAAAATTAATAATAATTAACGTAACCTTTAAAAGTAATAAAGTTTTATATATATTATTTTATAAAAACTTAAATAAAAAACGTTTTTTATTAACCTTCGTTTTTAATAAATAAATTAAATTCGTTATTAATTTTTAACTTTTATTATATATTTATTCGTTAATTTAAATATATTAATATAAAAGTTTTTAAAAATTCATTTAAATAAAATAAATATAAAAAAACGTTTTTTACTTAAATATCCATTAAACGTTATAATATTTTTTAACATTATAATCTTTTATATTTTTTTTAATATAATATATTTTTATTATATATTATATATTTTTATTATATACATTTTAATATTTTAATTAAAAAAGCGGGTTAACGGATTTCGTATTATCGTCCGCCGTCGTAAAGCGGACAATAATACGAAATCCGTTAACCCGTTTTTTTAATTAAAATATTAAAATGTATATAATAAAAATATATAATATATAATAAAAACACATTATATTAAAAAAAATATAAAGGATTATAACATTAAAAAACGTTATAACATTTAATGGATTATAACGTATAAATTATTACAAATCGAAAACTTAAAATGTTAATTAAAATAAAAATTAACGCGAAATTTACATTATAATTTTAAACGTAATAAACGTAAATCCTTATAATAAAATTATTTTTAAATTTAATTAAATTATTAAAGCGTTAATTAATTTAATTTACATTTTTAAACATAAATATTATAACTTTAAAAACGAAAGGTTATTATTTTTCTTTTTTTCTTTTATTAATAAAAATAACCTTATTTTTAACTTTATATAACACAAATTTACCATTATTAATAAAAATCATTACATAAGTTTTTTAAAACTTAATATAACTTTTAATATTAATTAATAAATAATAATCGTTAAATTTAAATTTATATTACTTTTTTTTATATTACGATTTTTTTAATAAAAGTTTATTAAAAATAATAATTAAAATATAATTATAAATATTATTAAACTTATAAAATAATTATTTTTAAAAAACGTTATCGAAATTAAAATAAATAATTAAAATAACATTATAAAAAATTACATAAAAAAATTTAATAAAAATTATTACCATTAAAAAAACTTATCGAAGAAATTAATGAACGATTAAAAATTAATAAACACATTAATTATCATTTTTAACTTAAATAAAACCTTAAAAAGCTTCGTAAAGAAATTATAAAAAAATATTAATTATTAAATTTATTTAATAATAATATAAACCTTTTTTATAATATATTAAAAAAGTATAAAGATATTAAAAGTAATTATAACGAAGAATTCATTCATGAAAAACATTTAATAATTAATTATTATAAAGTACTTTCAAGTTATTTAAAAATGGAAAAAATAAAAATACGATAATTCGAAAAAAATTAAATTACAAGTTTAATATATAATTAATGTAATTTAATTATTTATACATAGTATTTTTATTATATGGTATATTTTAAAATTAAAGTTTAATAAATTTTATTAATTATTATTTAATAAAATACTTTAAAATCGTAACCATCGATTTTAAATTTTAATTACCTTAATGTTATATTATTATTTTAATTACCACCTTTTTATATATTATTACGTTAATTTATTATGGATTTTCACGGACTTTTTATTTTTATAAAACTTTTTATTAATAACGAAGTTAAATTTTTTCTTTAACACGTTAATATTTACCATTTTATTTATTTTAATTAAAACCCATTATTAAATTTACAAACATTTAATAACGGTCTTTTTTATTTTATTATATATTATGTTTATTACATTATAATTAAAAATATTTAAACCGAAAATAAAAGGCGGGATCATTTTTATAATAACCGTTTAATATAAAATACGCCATTTTTATTTAAATTCGTTAATATTAATTAACCCGCTATTAAAATACCCATTAATAATATATTATTAATTAATTAATATTATTTTTATATTTTAAATTATTTTAATAATAAATTATAATTATAATATTTTT
>MU405525.1:0-11705 GCA_022836615.1 Annulohypoxylon bovei var. microspora | reverse complement strand
AGGTTCACCGGGGGTTAGACGGGTGACTACGGGTGGTTCAACGGGGGTTAGACCGGGGGTTAGATCAGTGGTTTGAAGGGTGGCTAAACGGGAGGGTGGCTTACGGGGTGGTTACGGGTGGTTCAACGGGTGGTTCAACGGGCGGTTAAACGGGTGGCAGCACGGGTGGTTAAAGGGGAGGCTTAAAGGGTGGCTAAACGGGTGCGCGAACCGTGGTGGTGCGTGGTTTCGTCGCATGAGAAAAGAAATAAAAGTGTGAGATCGGGGAATCGAACCATCGACCTCCGGCTAAACTCGGGATATTGTGCCACCCGAACGGGTGGCCTCGCGTTCGGGGTTATTGTGTCCGCGGATGCGGGGACCTCACGTAACGTTAATAAACGCATTAATTACATTATATTAAATTAATTTAAAATTAAAGTAAATTACCACGATTATTAAAATTTAAAAAAACCTTTTAATTAAAATAATTATATATATATTTTTTTTATTTTCGAATTTTTAATTTTTACGAATTATTAATTAAATTTTATAATTTATAAATTTATTATATTTATTAATTTTATATATATAAACTTATATATAATTTAAGATTTATTTTTTCGAATAATTAAAATTATTTATTAAAAAAAAATTTTAAATACGTATTTCGTAATAAATTTTCAAGTAATTAATTTTAATTTTTTTAAATAATTTTTTTAATAAATAATTAATTAATTAATAATAATAATTAAAAGGTTTTAAAAATAAACTTTAATGTAAAGTTTATGATTTTTTTATTAATTATAATAATTTAATTTAATTAATAATTTTTCCATTAATTTTATTTATTTTATTATTTAATTTTTTAATTAAAAACGAAGTTTTTTATATTACGGCGAATAAGTTTTAAATCGGGATAAAACTTATGTAATAATAAAACCACGTACTTTATTAACGAAAATATTTAAAATAAAAAGTTTATTACGAAAAACGTAAATTTAAAATAACGTAAAGGTAATTTTATTCGTATAATTATTTAAAAATAATAAAGTTACGAAAAAAGAAAAAATTTTTAACGCCGCGGCGTTAATTAAGTTTTTTATATATAAAAAAATAATAAATAATTGTTTATTTTCACCGTTTTATTTATCGCTTTATAAATAACTTTTTCTTTATTTTTTATTTTTTTATATACCATGTTTTACTTTTTATAATTTAAACCATAATTTAAATTATAATAATCTTTTTTATTAAATAAAATTTAATTTAAGTTTTTATTAATTTTTTATTAATAAAAGTTATTTATATTTCCGTTTAAATTTCGCGTTTTTTTTTAATATAAATATATTATTATTTTTATATTTAATATTAAAAACTTTTTTTTCCGCCGCTTTTAATTACTTGGTTAAACGTATTAAAGGCTTGTTTATTTTAAGATTTATATTATAAAACTTTTTTAATTTTACGGTTACATTTTTAAAATCCGCGGTTAAATACCATATTAAATTAAAGTTTTAATTTATTTATTAAATTTAATATTTTAATTTCTTATAATATATTCGTAATATTAATATTTTATAAACTTTTTATTTTATTTCTTTTAAATTAAAGTTAATAACTTCGTTATTTAAGTTTTTTAAATTTTAATTTAATACCGGATTGTCGGGATTTCTTCGTAAACGGTTCGTGTTAAACCATTATTATTTAATTTAAATGTATAAAAATTTTAATTTATAAATATTAAATTATTCCGGGTGTCGTTTAATAATTTTATAAAATAATAATATTATTAAATAACTTAATTTATTATTTAATCGATTTATTAACATTTTAAATTTCATTAAAATAAATATTTTATTTTTAATATTAAAATTAAGTTTCTTTTTATATTAATTAATTTATTAAGCTTAACGTTTTTATGATTTTTTAATTACTTAACGGGTGAAATTTTCTTATTTTTTAATTTATAATACCATATTTTATGCCTTTTATTAAAATATTTTTTTTTTAATTAATAATGTAATTAATGCTTTTATCCGCGTTTTTTAATCGAAAAATTATGTTATTAATTTTTTTATTAATATTTCCCGCGGCGAAAAATTATTAAGTAATTTATAAGGTAACGAAACTTATACGGCATTTAACGTCGGAATGGTTTTATTTTAATTCTTTTAATAATAATTTACGAATAATTAAAATTATTAATTAATATATTTGTTTATTATTTTAATTTATCCCACGGATTATTTATGTTTTATTATGGAAAAATTTAATTTAATTTTATGTATTTTTAAAAGTTCGTTCGTGAAACTTAAAATAAATTAAAGACTTTAATTATTAATAATTATAAATGGTTATTTTATTAATTTATATGGTTTATTATAAAACATCCACGTAAAATTATTAACGGTTATAATTTTATAATAAAAAATAAATTATAAGGTTTTAATTAAATGATTAATTACGACGAATAAATTATTATATTTTAACTTATTTTTATTCATTAATTTAAAATTTATAATAATATATTTCCACTTTTTATTCGGTATTAATAAAAGGAATAATAATTTTAATGTTTTATTTTTTAATACTTTAATTAAACGGCAAAGGTAATTATCCATATACCGATTTATATATACGTATAAATTAAATTATTAATATTTTTTCGTAATTAAATGTTTAATTTTCTTTTTTTTAAAATGGGTTGTTTTTAATTTGCCGTGTATTTCCTTTATAATTTAAGTTCGTAAATTACCTTTTTCAAGGATAATTAATTTACTTTTATATGTAATTAAGTTTTTTAATATTAACCAATTATTTTCGTTTTAATTCGTAACTTTATTTTAATATTTTTTAAGTTTAAAATTATTTTTATTTATTTAAATAATCGATCCATTAACGTAACACCGGATAAATTAAATAAATTAATTCCGTTTAAAACGAAAATTTTAATTTAAATAATTTTTTTTATTTATATCGTTTAATTAAACGGCTCGCCATTTATAAATTTAAATAAAATTAATATACGTTATTCGTTTTTTTTTTACTTTTATAATCGTATTTTTTTTTATAATTTAAATAAAATATTTAAAATTATATTTATAATTCCGGGTTAATAAATAATTATAAAATTATATTATACGATTAAATTTACTTATTTTATTTATCGTAAATTAAGCATTTATTTAATCGTGAAATATTTAAAAGTTTTATAATCCGTAATTATAATAAACGGTTATATATATTATTAACTTATTAATTCGAATTTTTAATATAATAAAACTTTTATTATTATTAATATTTTTTTATTATAAATTTTATAATTTAATTCCATTTTATATAACGTTTCCGAATAAAACGTTATAAAATGTTAAGGTTTATCCGAAGATTTTTTTTATAATAAAAAGCTTACCGTTATTTTATCCGAAACGTTGGTATTTACTTTAATTTCGTAACCATACGAAAAATGTGCGAATACCGAAGCTTAAATTAATTAATTTTTTAATTTTTCGAACGCCGTTTTATATTTATTCGTTTAAATTATATTTACATTTTACCGTATTAATTATAATAAAAGTTTTATAATTTATTTATATTTTTCGATGAATTTTTTATAAAAGTTATAAAATTTTAAAAATAATCGCATTCCACGGAATATTATTTTCTTATTTTCGGTAAACGTTCGTTAATAACGAATAACTTTCATTTTATTAAAATTAACGTTAATATTTTCGATGTTAATATAAAATTTAAGGAATTTTATTTTAATTATATAAAATTTATATTTCGTAACATTTATTTAAAAACTTGCTTTACGTAAACGATTTAAAATTTTTCGAATATATTTTTTATATTTTTTTCGGTTTTTAAAAAAAATAAAAATATTATTTAAATATGTAATGTAAAATTCGTTTAAATACCTTTGGAACGTATCGTTAATATATCGTTAAAACGTTAACGGTTTATTCGTTAATTCGAATGGTAACACTTTAAATTAATAAATTCCGTATTTCGTTTAAAATATTATTAAATTTTCATTTTTTATAATTAAACAAATTTTATAAAACGTTTATTTAATATTAATTTTAAAGAATATTTTTTTTTTAATAATTTAAATTAAGGTTTTTTTAATTAATGGTAATGGATATTTATTTTTACGAGTAAAAAAGTTTAATTTTTTATAATTTACGTAAAATCTTAATTTATTATTTACCTTTTTAATAAAAAATATCGGCGTTATTTATAAAGCGGATAATGGTTTAATGAATTTTTTTTATAAATTATTCGTAATATAATTTTTGTAAGCTTTTATTTTTTTTAATAACATTTTATATAAAAGGTTATAATTTAAATTATCGGGATTTATATTTAATTTAATATAATAATCCATTTTTAAACGGTATAATAATAACTTATCGGACGTTGTTTTATTAAATATATTTAAATGTTTATAATGTTTTATAAATACCATTTTTAAAGTTATTTTCCGTAGTTTTTTTTTATTATTTAAAAGGTATTCGTTTTTTTTTTTTTTATTAATAAGCTTATTAAACGTATATAAGTCGATTATTTTATATTTTAACCGGTTTAACTTTTAAAATATTTTATAAAAGGTAATTATATTAATAATCGTTATATTAAATGGTTTATATTTATATTAATTAAAGTTATTTTTTTATAATTCGTAAAAACTTTAAACGTTTCGGTTATTATATTTCTTTTTAAGTTAATTAATTATTTTTATATATAATTCGGTTAATGTTAACTTTTTATGTTTTTTTTTATTAAAGGTTTAATATATTTTTTTAATTTTTATATTCGAATTAAAATGTTTTTTAATGTTTTTACGTAAAGGTTATAATATTATTTTCGGAATTATTAAACTTTTTTTTTTATTAAATGAGTTTTTTAATAATTATTAATGTATTTTATTCGATTATTAATGTATTTTTTTAAGTTCTTTTATCCGTTAACGTATTAAAGTTTTATTATTCCTTTTAATCGAAGCGTGGTAAAATGGGTTATTTTTTCCGGTTCGCGGGGGTTAATGCCTTTTAAACGTTATTTTATAACGTATTTAACTTTTACGTTTTACCGCTTTTTGTTATTCGTTTTTTTTTATTAAAATTACCTTTTAATTTATATTTTTTTAATATTTAAAATCGTTTAATAATTTATTAATTTAATTTATAAAAATGTTTTATAAACTTAAATTTAACGTTTATTTTTTTAAAAATATTAATTGTTTTTTTTTATAATTTATTAATATATTATAATAAGCGAAGAATTTTTTATCGATAATTAAGTCGTATTTTATATCGATTATTAATAATATAACGTTTTTAATTTCTTTGTTTTATAATTAAATATAAACTTTAATTATTACGTTTATAATTTAAATTCTTTTCCCGTTAAAACTTAAAATTATAACGGGATTAAATTTTTTTAACCTTTTAACTTTTAAATATTTAATCATTTTTACGGCATAAAAAATATTTATTAACATATATACGTTTATTTTCGTGTCGACGAACGCTTTAATTATTAAGCTTATTTCATTTTTCATTACGGTATATTTTATTAATAAAGGTTTTTTTTTAAGTATTTTTTTTAATAAATTAATAAATATTTTCGTATAAATTTTTATATTTAACGTTATTATTATTGCTTTCTTAAAATAAAAATCTTTTTATTTTAAAATTATTTTTTTTTTATCGTAATGGTTAATTTATTATTATTAAATTTTATAACATTTTATTAAACTTTTATTATAATCGTATTTATTTAAGCTTTTTCCATTTTAATATATTTTTTTCGTGCGGAATATTCCGAGTTTTAATGGTTACGTTTATAATAAATAAAATATTAATTTTAAAAAATAAATAATTTCGTTTACGGGAACGTTGGTTTAATATATATTTTCTTTTTATTAATTATAATTTTTATTATTTAAATTTTATAATAATTTAAGTTAATTCCGCTTATTAACGCGGTAAACGCCGACAATGTATTAAAATTCGAAGCTTATTCCTTTTATTTTTAATTTAATGTTATAATATTTAATGCCATGGTAATAAATTTATTAATTTTTTTTTTTTAAATTCGTTATCGCGTGAAAAAATTTTTATTTTATTAATAATCGTAATGTTAAATGTATACGCAAAAATCGGAAAACGTTAATTTATCGTTATAATATTAATTAATTAACTTTTTATTTAATTAAATAAATAATTTATCGTATAATTCCCTTTTATAATCGTTAAGAATAATGTAAATTAATTTCGCGAGTTTTGTAAACTTAATATAAAACGTAATAAATTAACTTAAGGTTTTTATTTATAAATTTTTAAAATTAAAACGAGTTATATCGTATATGTTAAAGTTTTTATATTATTTATATAAATGTTTAACGATTTATTTAAAAGTTATTAATATAAATAATTTATATTTTTTTATTATAAATAACATAAGGTTTTTAACGGTTATCTTTTTAATATAAGTTATAATATAAAAAATCCTTTTTTCGTCGCCGTTAAAATGGTCCGCATTTTTTTTTAATTTATTTTTTAATAACATAAATTAATGGTTAAATTTAACTTTTTTTTCACCGGAAATAAGTTTATCGTTAATGAATATAAGCGGGTTTTAATGTTTAACATTATAATATAATTTTCTTTTAAAAACTTAAAATTTTAAAGTGTTATTCCGATTTAATTGCGGGTTTTTAATAAAAACCATTATTTTATTTTTTAAAGCATTAATAATATTTTTTTTTTCTTATAATTAAAATGTTTAAACATTTCGTTTAACTTTAATAAATGCTTTAATTTTATTATTAAAATATTTTATTTAATCACGCATTATATATATTTCAAAAGTTAAGCCATTTTATACGAAGTTTAATTATTTAATTTAACGTGTAAACGTTATTCCGAATATTACATGTAATTTAAATTTTAAATAAAGTTTATTCGGGTGGTTTATTATTATTTTAATAAATACGATTTTATTAATTTATTTTATTTTTTCACCGAACATTTTTTAACCTTTAATAATTAAAAAAACGAAAAGCATACGAGGCATATTATGTTTAACGTTTAACTTTATAAAATGGCTTATAATTAACGTTAGTTTTTCCCGGAGTTTTACCGGAATCACGGCATATAAAAATCGTTTAAATTATTCGTTATTAATAATTTTAATTAAGTCCGTGTATATAAAATTAACGACATATATTTCGTTATTAAATTTAAGTTTTATTTCTTCGTTTTTAATATTAAATTTTTTCGTTTAATTATCGTTAATAACTCGTATTTATTTTTTAATGGAAATATTAATTTTATTATTATTTAAATATAAATACAAATAATGTCGAAATATAAAATTAACTTTTTTTTCCGCGTAAATTATATTATTAAAGTTATTTAATTCTTCGTTAAAAATTAAATATATATAATTCGAACTTTAAGCGTAATCGTTTTATTTATTTAATTTAATTATAATTAATTAATAATAAGTCGTAATTTTATTAAAAGCGATTAAATAATTTTTTTTTTTTAATGTAACCGGTTTAAATATTAATTTATATTATAAGCTTATTTAAAGTAAAAAATTAAGGTAATTGCTTAATTTTTAAATTTAATTAATTTTTTTTTTAATTAAAAATATTAAACGTCTTTTTTAACGTATAAAAAATGAACTTTATTATTATTACAAAGGGCGTAAATTTAAAATGGCGTAAAAGCGATTTTATTTATATAATTATTTAAAAATAATAAAGTTACGAAAAAGGAAAAAATCTTTAACGCCGCGGCGTTAATTAAGCTTTTTATATATAAAAAAATAATAAATAATTGTTTATTTTCACCGCTTTATTTATTACTTTATAAATAACTTTTTCCTTATCCCTTATTTTTTTATATACCATGTTTTACCTTTTATAATTTAAACCATAATTTAAATTATAATAAAATTAAAAAAAAAAAAACTACGAAATGGTTTTTTTTAAAAAATCTTTATATATTAATTTTATAATTAAAACATTAATTAATTACTTCGTTAATATACTTTAAAAATAACGGTAATTAAACGTTATTATATAACTTTTTCTTTTAAAAAAAAATTTAATTTATAAAAAAAATAAATTATTTATTAATACGTTTATAATTTATTTTTTTAATTTTTTTTTCTTACGATAAATAAATCGTTTTCATTTATTATTTTTAATATTTTATTTTCCGCGGCGGTTTTAATTTATTATTAAAATTTAACCGGGGAATTAACGGCTTCGGGGTATAAATTATAAAATTTTTTTATTTTAATTAACGCGTTAAAAATTTTTTTAAAAAAGTATTACGTCGAATTAAGGTTATAATTTACTTAATCCACTTTATATTAAAGTTTTTTCTTAAAAAACTTAAAGTTTAATATTTTAAATATTTTATACTTTTATTTTTTATTAATTTTTATTAAAAACGAAGGATTTATTATTTATTTTAAAATTAAATTATTTAAAACTTTAATTAATTAATTCGCGTTTAAAATTTAATGGATTTTTATATTCGGGGGTAAATTAATTTTAAAAATGTTATAATAAAGTTTTATTAACATTTTAAAAAAACTTACCATCGGGTAATTTAAGCCGTTATAAAAGTAATTTATTTATTAATTACTTTTATAAACATATATTTAATTATTTATTATTTAATTTATTAATTTTTTTTTTATTAATTTATTTACTTTAATAATTTTATATTAATAAAAAGTTTTCGCGGGTTTATTATATAACGAAAGCTTAACGTTTTATTAATAATTAAATAATAATATAATTAAATTTTTTTTAAAAAATTTTAAATTTATAAATACGGGTTTATTAATTAAAAATTATTTTCGAAACGAATTTCATTTTTATTTTTATAAAAGAAAACCTTATGTTTAAATGTAATTAAATGGCGTATGCGAAATTTAAATAAAATAATATTTTTAATTAATTATTTTAAAAATAATTTACGAAAAATTATAATTTTATTTAAATGAATTAATTAAAAATCTTCGTTTAATCATTAAATTATAAATATTTCGTTATTAATTTATAAAGGTTTACCCCGGTGAATTTAATTAATTTATTTAAAAAAATAATTATAAATTAAAAACCTTTATTATAACGGCGTTTAATTGCCGTTATTTTTAAAATATATTAACGGAGCGGTTAATTAATATTTTAATTATAAAGTTAATATATAAAAACCTTTTAAAAGAAATTATTTTATAATTTTTTTTTTTAATTTTTCATTTTAAATATTTTTATTAATAAAATATATAATTTTATTATTATATAAGCTTTATTTTAATTTAAAACTTACTTATTATAATATAATATTTAAAGTCATTTATTTATTTCATTTCTTTAATTTAAAGGTTTATTTTTAAAATTCTTTTTTTTTTAAATACGTAAACGTTTACGCATTAATTTAATTTTTTTTAAATTATAATATGCTTAAAGCTTTATTTTTAATTTACATTTAATTTTTAAAAGCTTTTGTTTTTTTAAATGAAATTCTTTATATTAATGGTTATAAAGCTTTATTTTTATCCGTGATAAAATACCTTTTAATACCATTTATTTCATTATTAATTAATAATAACATTTAAATCGTTAAATAAAAATTTTAATAAAAATGTTAAATTATTTATTAATTAAATTAATTAATTAAAACCTACCTTTATTCCTTTAATTATATAATTTTAAATTAATAAATTTTTATTTATATTTAAAAATAAATTTTTAATTTTAAAAAAAGTGTTAAAACTTTTAATAATTTAAAGAATTATTTAATTAATTATTTAATAATAAAATTAAAAGCTTATTTTTTCCTTTAAAAAAAAAAGAAAAAAAAAGCTTCGTTTATTAATAAATTTTTTAATTAAAATAAACGTATTTTTTAACCGGATTTATAATAAAGTTTTATTATTTTATTTTTAAAACTTAATATTATAAAAGTAAATTTATTTTAAATTATATTATTTATTATTTTAAATAAATTAATATTGTTAAAAAATTAATTATAAATTATTATAATAATTTTTATAAATAATAATAAACTTGTGTTATATAAAATTAAAAATAAAATTATTTTCATTAAAAAAAAAAAAGGAAAAAATAATAACCTTTTATTTTTAAAGCTACGATATTTATATTTAAAAATATAAATTAAATTAATTAACGTAAAAACTTTTTTTATACGTATTTTAATAATTTTAATAATTTATTTAAAATTATTAATAATTTTATTATAAAAACTTATATTTATCGCGTTTATAATTATAATGTAAATTTACGTTAATTTTTACTTTATATAACGGCGCTTAATTACCGTTACTTTTAAAGTATATTAACGGAACGGTTAATTAATGTTTTAATTATAAAATTAATATATAAAAACCTTTTAAAAGAAACCATTTCGTGGTTTTTTTTTTTAACTTTTTATTTTAAATATTTTTATTAATAAAATACGTGGTTTTATTATTACATAAGCTTTATTTTAATTAAAAACATGTTTGCCGTAATATAATATTTAAAATTATTCATTCGTTTCATTTTTTTAATTTAAAGGTTTACTTTTAAAATTTTTTTTTTTTTTAAATATATAAACGTTTATACATTAATTTAATTCCTTTTAAATTATAATACGTTTAAAGTTTTATTTTTAATTTACATTTAATTTTTAAAAGCTTTTATTTTTTTAAACGAAATTTTTTATATTAATGGTTATAAAGCTTTATTTTTACCCGTAATAAAACACTTTTTAATATTATTTATTTTATTATTAATTAATAATGGTATTTAAATTATTAAATAAAAATTTTAATAAAAATATTAAACCATTTATTAATTAAATTAATTAATTAAAACTTACCTTTGTTTTTTTAATTATATAACTTCGAACCGATAAATTTTCATTTATAATTAAAAATAAGTTTTTAATTTTAAAAGAAACGTTAAAACCCTTAATAATTTAAAAAACCACCCGATTAATTATTTAATAATAAAATTAAAAACCTGTTTTTCTTTTTAAAAAAAAAAGAAAAAAAAGTTCCGCCCATTAATAAATTTTTTAATTAAAATAAACGTATTTTTTAATTAAACTTATAATGAAGCTCCATTATCCCGCCTTTAAAGCTTAATATAATAAAAGTAAATCCACTTTAAACCGTATTATTTATTATTTTAAATAAATTAATAATGTTAAAAAATTAATTACGGATCGTTTTTTTTTTTTTTTTTTTTTTTTCCTTTTATTTCTTTTATTCCTTTTTACGTATTTTATTTTTTTACTTTAATTTATATGCTTTAAAACTTAATCATTCCTTTAATAAAATAAAATAATAAATTCGAAGAATTAAATAACTTTTAACGCATTTTTAAAGCATAATTAATAATTTTATTTTTATTTTTATTAAAAATTTATATTAAAATTTTATACTTTTTTATTAAATAATTTAAATTTTACATTTAAAAAATAAAAAATAAATATAAAAAATAAACTTTAAGTTAATTAATGGGAATTTTTTAAAGAATATATTTAACTTATATAATTTTATTTATTTATTAAAAATAAAATTAAATTAATCTTTTAATTTTTTTTTATTAAAAATAATATTAATTAATATATTAAAATTAAATAAATATATAATTTATTAAAATTATTATATAATAATTTTAA
>MU405524.1:0-11741 GCA_022836615.1 Annulohypoxylon bovei var. microspora | reverse complement strand
GCAAAAACGCCCCGGAGCTTGCGGAGGTCGCGTTTTCCCGGACATTGTGGAGGGCCGTACCGGGTAAAAGAAAAAAAAGACCCCAAAAATTTTATATAGAACCACTTATATCCGCGAAAGCATGCATAATCCACTTTGTAGGAAGCGACAAACATCGGTCATCAACGGCTTGGAAACCAATACAAAAGTAGACTTCATCCCCAGATAAAAATGATCCACAATCATCGTCATGATGTTCAGGTTCTATAGTGGCCGAAACTTGAGCCAAGCTCACACGGCATACGTACCAGTCACGCGCCGCCACTGGGTACAACAGCATCGAGTGTTTTCCATCCAACCTCAGAATTATATCTATTCTAGCAGGTATCACTCGTTTCACTCGGGCTCGGTGTCAAATCCTGCCCGATATATCTGTATTGTGTTTGCGCGATTAGATTACGCCGCTAAACCTCGTATTAAAATGAACTGCATCGAAGATGAACTTTAAGAGACGGTCATTGCCGTTTGCCTTATAGCTGAAATGGTTTATGTAAGCTATATTGTGATATAAATAGCTGGTTCCCGCTAAGAGGAACTGCAGATATCGATCTTCACTTTTTCTTTTCTCGGAGTTCGCTAAGGTCTATTTTGCAACAGGCGAACTATTATTAGTAGTAAACAGGCTGGGTATCTTTCGGGGCCGAATGAAAGTTTGCCACGAGGACACTCGCTCAGCGGCGGCCGTAGTTTGATGAAATATCCCTTGGCCTCATGAATCCTTTGTTCACTTCTACCACTCCGGAGGTATTTACGGCCGACAACATAAAATATCACACATCCGATGATTTCACACTTGTCAGTTTTATCTACCTATTAAAAGATTATTGGCCGCGAAATTGTCATGGTCATTTGTTAAAGCCTTATTCTGTGTCTTGGTAGTAACCGTTGATATACCTGTTTCCAGCGGTTTTTATGTAACGTTCCAGTTTGACATGCAAAGTGCCCCGAACATTAGGTTAAGTATTATTATTCCTATTTCATTCTTTTGTCATTCGTAATACTTGACTGTATCACGTTGTTTTCGTTGATGAGAATTCTCCCTTTTTAGGTTGTAGTAGGATCAAGACCTTGGGTAATGAATATGGGAGCTAATATTACCGTTATCTGTCTCGCACTGCACGAATGCTTGTTTCTTGATACGATCTGCGGAAACGTTGAACTTGTTAATCTATGATACCCTGTACATATTATCATGATTGGAAAGTTGAATGCGTGACATGTCTTGCTTTGTGATTGTATAGAAGGCATAGCATAATCCATTACTCATAGTAGTCTTAAACTATGTGTCATGTCCTCTTTATATAACTTGCTTGTATGAAACACTATGCTAGTAACATGCCAACAACAGCCTGCGGAGACTATTAGTCTGAATACAAAGTTTCCCGTTGTCTAGATATCTCAAGTGCTCATAATAAAACATCATACATTACACTGTCATGCTTTAGTCGTATCTTGCTCTTTGTTTTCGACTTGAGTAACTACAAACTAAACTCCTTTCTAGTAGGCTCTAGAGTCTTCTGAAATAATAAAGTTACTATGCTTTATGAGTACCTAGGCATCCTAGAATATTAATTTTGGTTGAAATCACCAGAGTGATGCGATATCCTGAACATGAGCTGTGTAAAATCATATTCTAATTAATGTACGCTTATACTCATACTGCATTATTATACCTCAAGATGATGAGAATAACGAACCTAAATCAGCTATGACATATTAGTTTTAAAGGAGTATAACGTCTTTCCTCTGACATATCATGATGACTACTAGGTCAGGTAGGTACCCCGTTTTAACCTGGTTACCTTGATTTCATAAAATTTTGATTGAATGAGATATAAAATATTTTACACGAAATATGAAATTGTAAGATACTCATAGCAACTTATAATACTTGTTTCTTTCTCATATTGTACTTAGATTCATCGAGCTACCCTTTTCTTGGATTAGGTACCTATGTTCTGTGGCTTGTTCATAAGGTACGTACCTAGGTACTGTGGGTCTTACATCATCAATTGGGAACCTTCCTTGAAATTTCTAGAGTTCCACATAACTGACTGGTGCCTGCCATTTCCATCTGTTGTCAGCTGATAGGCTCGATTTCAAACATATTGCGGCGCAGCCCCACTACCTGTGCCACGCCCGCTTCCTTCCGAAGTGTCACAGACTCGTCGTTTGCTTTTAGTTCATCAAGTCGTCACTTAAGAGAAGTCACCTATCATGTTAAATGAGCGTATCTCGTTTTTTTGTTGCGAATAGAAAAAAAAACAATCCCCAACTATCGACTCCTCAGACTTTCGGTCTATTGGTAGAAACATTTTGTCGGGCGGTTCTCATATCGGCTGATCCTCCCGGACCTCGGTCAAGATGACCGAGATCGTGATGAGCCAAACGCCCCCTATTCTTCATGGGCCTACCGAGAAGGAGAAGAAATATGACAGGCAACTCAGACTTTGGGCTGCCAGCGGCCAAGCAGCCCTCGAGTCAGCAAACATCCTTCTTGTGAACTCTGGTGCCGGTACTGTGGGGGTGGAAACATTGAAGAACCTCGTCCTGCCAGGTAGGGTTATCGTCGGCTTATATTACCGGACTTGTGCTTATACATCAAGATAGGGATAGGGAAGTTTACTATAGCAGATGATGCTATAGTGAACGAGGCCGACTTAGGTGTCAACTTCTTCCTTGACGAGAGCTGCCTGGGAAAGTTACGGTCGGAATGTTGTACTAAGCTTCTCCAAGAGCTAAACCCGGAGGTTCAAGGGGAATGGTTTCCAAAGGAACAGGTCCGTAAGGTACCCTCGATGTGATCAATTAAACGAAGTGTTAACATGATTTAATAGGTTACTCTGGATCTAAATAACGCTCTAGAGGCCTCACCTACTTTCACCCTGATCTTGTACACTCATCCTATTAGGAAAGAAATTCTTTCGGTTCTCGAAACCTATGCTGGTCAGCACAAGACTCCCCTAGTGGGAATTCACTCTGCTGGATTTTATTCATATTTTCGCATTAACTTGCCGGAGATGTTTCCCATTGTTGACACCCACCCCGAGGTGGACAAGACAACAGATCTTCGCCTATTGAACCCTTGGCCCGAGCTTGTTGAGTTTTCGCGAGATATGACGAAGAATATTGATGGTTTAGATGACCATGAACATGGACATTTACCATATGTCGTCATACTACTCCATTATCTCGAGGAATGGAGACGGTCGCACAACGGCCAAAATCCTATTAGCTACAACGATAAGAAGGATTTTAGCAAGTTCGTATCTAGTAAGGCAAGGACCACAAACCCGGAGGGTGGGGAGGAGAATTTCCAAGAAGCTGCAGTTGCCATCAACAAGAACATCAAGGCTCCCGAATTAGAACCCGGAGTACAGGAACTCTTTAATCATAAAGTCTCAGACAAGGTATGATATTGTAGGTAGTATGTACAAGGAACATTCCAGACTGACATCGATAGATTGAACTCCAGTCTACCTTCTGGATTATTGCAAAGGCTATCGAGACATTCTACCGCAAGCATGGTTGCCTCCCGCTGCCTGGGGCCTTGCCCGATATGAAGGCCCAGTCAAGTGTCTACGTCAAATTGCAGAGTATATACAAGGAAAAAGCTCGGAGAGACGCGCATGAGGTGTTAGAAACCGCCAGGGTCATATCAGGTGGCAAGGACGTTGATCTTGCTGAGGTAGACCTCTTCTGCAAGAACGCACGATTCGTGAAGCTCATCAATGCAACACCAACGAGGGCAGATCTCGATGAGGTTTTTGGTTAGTCACATATCTGTGTCATAGTTTGCTCTTGAAAGAGTACTGACCCCCTTTTAATAGAAACCGAGGTGGCTAACGATGAGGCGGCCGAGGCTATGAAGGTCGAGACCGCCGGTGCATTCACGCTACCGATGTCTAATCTCTTCATCTATCTCGCCCTCGTGGCGACCAGTCACAGAATTACGTACAGTGCTGATGAAATTATGAGCTCCATCACCAGTTCTGTACCAAAGGCAGCCGAGAACGAGCGAGCACTCCAAGCTGCTCAGGAGGTAGCTCGAGCTGGCGGTGGTGAACTTCACAACATTTCCGCACTCACTGGTGGCATGGTAGCTCAGGAAATTATCAAAATTATCACGAAGCAGTACATTCCGATTGAAAATACTTGCATATTCGACGGCATCAGTAGCCGGTGCCAGGTACTTCGGCTATAGCAGGTAGACCCCGGGAAGGGTGACAGCCAGCACTAGAGGATATTCCCATAGGCATATCATCCGCAGATCCGGGTTATTCATGGGGAAGTTGGAGAACTAGTGGAGAATTTTGAAAAGCCTGGAAGCTTGGCAGACCTGACGATACTACACGTTCACACCATTCCTCTATCTAGCTAAAGAGGGCGGGGATACATGTCGGACCGCAGACCCTCTGCAGCAACCTCTATCATGGTATACAGCAGGCTGCGTCTAGTAGCCTCCTGAGCCGACGACGAAGTATCTCTAGTTTTGCTGACTACTCAAGCAATCTACCCAGTCGGGTGAAATGAGAATGAGTTACTCTAAACCTGGGTGCATACGTACGTGCGGTGCTACCGTTCGCAAATAGCTGAAGTGACCAGGTGGCTGCCACATGCTTGATATTGTGCATGGAATTCTTGGGCTGTGTAAGTCCACTTTCCAATACGACTCTCCAGTCAAAAATTCCACTGGGTGAGATCTGAGTGGATGTAACTTTCAGGTACGGAAAACCACTGAAACGCCTTTTCTTTCTCTGCCGGACTCCCGCTTATACTGTTTCTCTCCCCCTTCGTCGAGTACGACTCTATCTCTCTTAGTAGAGCGCCGTTGTTGGCGCTTGGTAGTATGCAATATGCGCTGTTCGAGACGATGGTCTCATCATGGGCGGGTAAGTGCTTCACTAAAAGCAGATCGACGCCATTATCAAATTCTAAGTGGCCCGACCCGAATTCGTAAGCCAAGGCTTTGGTAAGCGAGTGGTCAACCGGATGGATCGAGCACGAATGTATGGTGAGGGTGAAAGGGTTACCAGATTTCTGCACCGCTCGTCGATGATTGGCTCCTAAGTTAACTAGAAGGCTCGTGATAGGTTCATAAGTTATCTTTTTTTGATTGGAGATGGCCGTTCTCGGTCAAACAAACAGTCCACCATGGGTTGGGGGTTGGAGGCCATCACGCAACATATTAAAAGAGTCGGGTCAGGTGCTGATCCCTCCTTTACGAGTGCGTCAGTCTCAACCTTTTACAATCTGATATGTAAGGTTACTCAACGTCGACGAGGTCGAGAATCTTCGGGAATGAACTGCGAGACCCTGCCTGCAGTGTTCTTCGATAGACCAAAAAGGCGCTGATGTGCAGATTGAGGCGTAACGATTTCCCCAGACGTCCATAGTGCCACTCCCTGGCTTCTAAATAGACGGCGAAATTTAATTTACAGACCAATGAGACCGAGCAGTTCTTCTACTTTGATTGGTTTCTAGTCATCTATATATTGCCAGAGAATGGCTTGGCTAGCCATTTCATCAAAGACCTTGGGCACACCAGCGTGGCCTTACGCGATCGATGCATAGCCTGACTAGTCTTAATACGCGTTATCTATCCTGCACGCCAAACTCTTCGGCTCGATTTGGATAGTGAGGCACGTGGATATGTCCGAATGCTGTCTCCCTCAGTTAATATCTGCATGTGTTAATCATGTCCTACATAGACTAGCTCTTGGCCACTCATAGGGCACGGTTCTAACCCCAACAATGAAAACCCATCATGAGTAATGAAGCTCTATAGAGGAGTTCACACCAAATCGTGAAGGACATTGATAGACATGCTATCCCAGAGCCGTATCTAACCAGATTATGATACCCCTCAGTAAGCCCTTGAGCTAGTGTTGTCCACGACTCTACGTTCGTCAACTAGGTATGGGTATATTATCCTACTCTGTCGGCGTCGCCGCCCCTACAAACGCAATGAGACATCGAACTAGACGATATGCATATAAGCCTGAAGGGCAGTGTCCGAATACGGCAAGGCCGCATCGCCGACGAACTCTTGTGTCCTATACTACTGTTTTCACCTCGGCTTAGACATAAACTCGTTCTTTCGAAGTTACAGGGCAGTCCTAAGAAGATTCTAACTACGGCAATGTGGAGACAAGAATAAACAAGCTTAATATGCCGCGACCTCTAAGGAGGCGCATCTCGACATGACAGTCTGCGCCAAGAGCTCCAACAAGAAGAGGTCTATCGCTTTCACTCGGTCTTGCCTCACTACTTGCATCACTAGATGTTTAGTGGTATCTCAATACGTCGACTAGGCGCTTAAGCGAGTGGCGTTTCAATATAACCGTCGATGTCAGCTGTTGCGTTCGAGTTCACTGCACTCCACACTCCTGCTGTACGACGATGAAAAGAGGTGCAGCTATCCAACCGACAAGAGTGTGGGGTAAAAGTCGACGAGCTTGGCGGGCAGACGCTATGCCAGGAACTGGTCCTGATTAGGGTAAAGAGAAGCTTGGAGGGGAGCATTGTCAACGGCGATCCGGAGAGAATCGTGCAGGGTCCCGGGACTTGAGCAAAGCTTGCACAAGCCTCTACTAGTCCATTGGCGGGACCCTGACAGCCTGAGAGACACATCTCGAAGATACGCAGTCAAGCTGTCATCGATCGCACCGCATCGTACCTCGTTCCCGAATCTGAGTCGGGCTGGCCCGGATTGGAGCAAAGATCTCGATAAATAGTGGTTCGTCGATGGGACGACATGTCTACTCTATCTAGTTTTCTTATGTCATGATCGTAGGTTCGATCAATCCTTTCAAGGTTCAGTAAAGTTAGTAAGTTGAGCCCTGGGGGGGTTGTGGAAAGCCGGCCAACCTCACGATGTGCGTTTCTTGGAAGCGGGATCATGATGTACATTACTCCAAGATGCCGCCAAGACTTGAGGGATCGTAACTGCGTACCGCTCTCCCGAGACTAACTATCTTACGTTAGCAGAGTGTGCTTGAGGATACTGACCAATCCCAGGCTCGCTTTCAGTTCTCCGCCCCGGCATCGCGGAATTTTTTTCTCATCTCCTTTTCCGCCGCTGATCTCATCTTACCCCAGGATCGCTAAATGAAAAGATGACGGACTCGAAACTTATCAATCTCTTGTTAAGACAGTCCGAGCTGTAATAATCTGAGGCAGCCGAAGAGGTGATCTTCTTCTCCCGGTTGACGAGTCGAGTCGCTTACTTTATCACTTTATCATTTTATCATCCTAGAACTTGGGACACATACCTACCTACTGTAGTTGAGATCGCTTAGCAGCTAAAAGTTGCATGTGTGGTGCAGTTCTATAAGCACTATTTCTTATTTATGGTACGAATTATGGGGTTCGTTATGAAGTGCACGCATATACGTGCCTGGCGTTGAGACACTAAGTCGGCGCTTGCTACGTTCTGTATATTAAGTCGAGGTCATGAGTGGATTCGCAGGTTTTCGCTCATCATAGTCCCGGCCCGCGTGTGTAGGTTCCAAGACTCACACCCATCGCTCACTAACATACAATCAAGTCGGTAACCTGCACCCCCTTGCTCGTTGTACGGCTCGCTTGCCGGTAAAGCCCTTTTCTACATAGCTAAAAAGGCCGACGACCCCTGCTACGCATCTCCCCTGCCCTGACAGCCTGAAGGGTTACGAGGGTAGGTATCGATAACTGGCAGGTGCCAGCAGATCTGGTAGACTGGCTTATAATCTTTCGTTGCAACCCTATTACGGATACATACAAAATTCTGGCCGCTGATCCCGTTCGGAATCTTGAAAGAAAGGCAGTGATCGCGGGGCCGCACCCCTCGATATCGCCCGTGGCTAAGTAGCAGGGGGTCAGGGGTTGTGTTCATGGGAGTCTTGCTGCAGCCAGTGAGAATCGAATCTGGCTTTCCCCAAATCTGTCCCAGTCGCCGTCAAAGGTGTCAGGGCTCGGAGATTTCATACGCCAGGTACTCCACGCGAATCAAACTGATCGCCAAAGACACGCCAAAACATCAGATTCTGGGCGGCGCTATGAAAAAAAAAAAATCCTGCCCAAAATCTTATTTGGACTTTTCATGCATGAATCCTATCACCCCAGTCCCACAACTCAAGCGGGAGGCTATTCCAAGATTTTAGAAGCCGTCTGATGCCTGCACGTCACCTCATCGCTCACATGGGAAGCGTTCGGATTATATCTTAACGTCCCGAACGGCATCTGTAGCCTAGTCCCTGTATGAACAAGTTGTCATTTAAGGGCTGAAACACTAGTATTACTGTTGTATCTCGTCTTCTATTGGCTCGAGTGCTTGTAACTCAAGTCATCACCGCTGACAAAGGCCATGATGCTAGTGTTGCACGCGAGTTACTTGGCTCAACTCAGATAAATCATGCTGTATACTAGACCTGACATGGCAAGATATCATACGTCTACCCCCTGCTTAACCCAGATCTAGTATATACACACCAGACTATACCAATCACCCATCGAAGACCGTTGCCTCTTGTGGCAAACCTGCTAATCACTTCTCAACAAGACGGCATTGATCTCCAGATGCGCATTCCCCTACCTGACCACATCTTGACCTTTTCTGGTTCGAGAGGCACGTTCCTTGCCTAGGTACCCTAACTTTAGTCTACAGGTCTAGCCTGCTCGACTTGTCACATCTTATAGGATGTATGGAGGTGTGGAGGTATACCCGGTACGCTATAGTCTCTCGGTTCCTGATCAGACTAACACCTAGAGTTACTTTACTCCACACAATTTATTTGCCAACCCTTCATCCCCAGAATACTCCACGCCTCCCCGCCAAAATGGGTTGTAAGGCAATATCGTATATAAATCTTCTTCGAGTCCATGTTGTCGGTCCTGGGTCCAAGACGGTCTCCCCACAATCCCCCGGATTGCTTATATCTATTTTGAAACTTGTGTATATCACTTTACTCAACCTTACTCTCACATCATATCCATCGCCAACTGCTTGCATAGACTTGAGCATAGCACTCGGGAGTACCTGAGCCAACATGGCGCCAAGTATACCAATTCCCACTCAAGGTGGCATGTTCCATACCTGTAAGCTATCTTCACCTTGCCAGCTTTGCGTCTTTCTAACTTGTTAGTAGTCCAAGGAGTTACTCCTCGGAAGCAGTCCACAGATTCTACGGAGAGTGCCAAGACGAACGGCAACGGCACAGCCAAGCGTATCACCACACCTCATGCATGCGCAGAATGCAAACGCAGGAAGATGTAGGCCTTGTGCAACATTCCAGAATGACGGACGATCGGATTTTACTAACAGTCGCTTCAGTCGATGTGATGGCCAACAGCCATGCGGCCAATGTCTCTCCAGCCGAGCTCCTAAGCGATGCTTTTATGATAAGCACCGCCAAAGAGTGATTCCTTCAAGAAAAACCCTCGAGGCTCTATCACAGTCTCTGGAGGAGTGCCGATCGATCCTCAAGCGGCTGTTCCCTAACCACGAAGTTCAGTCTCTTCTTCCGCTACCTCGCCATGAGCTACTTAGCCTTCTCGACCGGCCACAAATTGATGCTGCGACGGCGCTACCTTCGCCGCCGTTACATACATCTCCCATGCCAGGCGATATGGGCTCGCCTACTCTATCGGGATCCGACCAAGGCCTTTCCAGCTTAGAACAAATACCGTCCCGAGACATCGAATGGGACGAAGAGCGCAGAGGACGCGATCCTATTCCCATCGAGGCAGACGACGTAAACGCACTCTCCCTTTCAGTCGACCGCCAAGCATCGTATCTAGGCGCCTCGTCCATCAAGGCGGCGCTCATGGTGATGCTGAAGGTCCAGCCAGGTCTCCGAGGTTCCCTCACCCCTCCCCTGAACAGCGTAGAAATGGCACACAACCTCCCCATAATGAGGCAAAAAGTCACAAACCCCAAAGACCCCCAAAGGGTACCCTGGTCGTGGAAGGGCCAGACGCTGATCGACGCGTACTTTAAGCGGATCCACGTATTCGTTCCCATGCTAGACGAGGCCTCTTTCCGCGCAGACTACCTCGAGGGACAGCGATTTGACGCCCCCTGGCTCGCGCTCCTGAACATGGTTTTCGCTATGGGCTGCATCGCCGCCCTGAAATCGGACGACTACAACCACCTGAACTACTACAGCCGGGCCATGGAGTACCTGCCGATGGACTCTTTCGGCAGCAGCCACATCGAAACCGTCCAGGCCCTGGCCTTGATCGGCGGATACTACCTGCATTACATCAACCGCCCAAATATGGCGAATGCCGTTGTCGGCGCCGCGATCAGGATGGCCAGCGCCCTTGGCCTCCACCGCGAGAGCCTAGCCCACGGCCCCGCCGGCTGCAGCAAGGAGATCGCGGCCGCGGAGACGAGGAGGCGCACGTGGTGGAGCCTGTTCTGCCTCGACACCTGGGCGACGACGACGATGGGGCGCCCCTCGTTCGGGCGCTGGGGCCCGGCCATCAACATCCGGCCGCCGGAGACGGGGGTCAGCAGCGGGCGGGACTCGGCGCAGCACGCGGGGATCCTGCCGCTGGTGGAGAACATCAAGTTCTGCAAGATCGCGACGGCGATCCAGGACATGCTCGCGATCTCGCCGCTGCTGCGCGCCGAGGACCGCTGCAACCTCGACGGCCAGCTCGTCAGCTGGTTCAGCGGCCTGCCGTGGCTGCTGCGCACCAGCGACCCCTGCGCCGAGCCGCTGTACATCGCGCGCTGCATCATGAAGTGGCGCTACCAGAACCTGCGCATGCTGCTGCACCGCCCCGTCCTCCTCAACCTCGCCGGCAGCGGCGCCAGCCACGCCGCCGAGCACGACATCGCCGCCATCGAGGCCTGCCGCGACCTCGCCAAGCAGACCATCGAGGACATCTCGCGCGAGTGGTCCCGCAACCAGATGTCCGGCTGGAACGCCGTCTGGTTCCTGTACCAGGCCGCCATGATCCCGCTCGTCTCCATCTTCTGGCAGTGGGACAGCCCCCGCGTCCAGGACTGGCAGAAGCAGATCGAGACCATCCTCGAGCTGCTCGAGGCCATGGAGGACTGGTCCCTCGCCGCCCGCCGCTCGCGCGAGGTCGTCTGGCGCATGTACGAGGCCTCGCGCCAGCTCGAGCCCGCGCTGCTGCGGCAGGCGCGCCAGCAGAGCCCGATGGCGCGCCTACAGGTCGTCACCGACCACGCGGGCGGCGTCGGCGGCGTCAGCATGGGCTCCATCGCCGCGGCGGCGGCCGACGGCTCCGACCTGCACATGAGCCCGATCGGCCTCGAGCCCGAGGGCTTCGGCGGCATGATGGGCATGCTGGACCAGCACGGCCTCTGGGACCTCGACGGCATGCTCTGGGGCGCGCCCGACGAGATGGAGTGGGCGCAGCAGCACTTCGGCGGCGGCGGCGGCGGCATGCACGACGGCACGCCGGTCGCCGGCGGCTGCGGGCTCATGGGCCAGCTGGGCGCTTACGGCATCGACAGCTCGGCGTTTTCCTTCGTGCATTGATTGATTTACTACTACTCGCTACCTACCATAGCGGGAAAAGGTGGGAGCTAATAATGATTATATGTTTAAAATAATCATTATAAATTTCCAATAATCATTAAAAAATTCTAATAATCATTATAAATCCACTTAATTACAATAATCATTCGTAGGTAAATAATCATTCGCAAAAAAATAATCATTACTCGGTTTTACAGCTGGCAA